>CAUYQU010076132.1:0-119077 GCA_963574635.1 Cheracebus regulus | reverse complement strand
GGGAGGGGAGCACTATACGCTGGGGTCTGTTGGGGGGAAATAGGGGAGGGACAGTGGGGGGTGGGGAGTTGGGGGGAGATAGCATGGGGAGAAATGCCAGATATAGGTGAAGGGGAGGAAGGCAACAAATCACACTGCCACGTATGTACCTATACAACAATATTGCATGTTCTTCACATGTATCCCCAAACCTAAAATGCAATAAAAAAAAAATAAAATTAAAAAAAAAACAAAAAGAAAAAAAAAAACAAAAAGAAAAAGATGACTAACAGTTCTTCCAGTTTCAATGTCTGGGTTTCTTGTGGGTGGCTTTTAGGAGCCTGTAATTCCAATGGAATTATAAAAGACTTGGGACAAAATGCCTTCTTTCTGTAAAGTTCTATGATTCTAGTAGCCTTAGTAAGAAACTTTTGCTCCTATAGAGTCTAAGCAACATAAGATCTGCAAATATGCTTCCGCTTTTCTTACAGCATATATATTATTTGCTTTTTCAAAGCAAATCTTTGTTTTAACAAGTACACAATGGAACTAGTTAAATTCAGAAATTTACTCTGCGTTCTTTGTTTTTACTGATCTTCATTCTGTGTATATAAATGCAATGTTACCAATCTAAGTAAATTTGAAAGTCTTTGAAAGCATCAGTTAAGTAGACTGACTTAATTGAAATATACCTCTATGGAATGATTATTTAAAAAAAGATAAAACTGTTTGTACTTTAAGTCAGGTGTATTTTTGATGAACAGGACAGTGACCACTCAATTTAAGTAGTCTTTTATTTTTAAAACAAATATTTACCAACACCTTTTGATAATTTTAAAACAGAAGCAAATATTTTTCTTTTAAAATTCTCAATAGAATGGATTTAATTAGAACTTTGAGTACCATTTCATAATAACTGAATATTATTAAGAATAGTAAATCAAGACAGTACTGTTTTGTATGTACATTTATGTTTATGTTCACTGTGGTGTAAACAAGGGTTCTCAAACAGTGAGTTTGGGGGTGACAAGCACTTAACGTTTCCTGTTTTATGATTCTCATAGATCCTGAAATGCAAGAATCTTCTGTGATTGTGTGTGAACTTAAGTGGTTCCTAAAAAAGCAGTATGCTATATGCTTAAGACTGTTAAATTTAGGAATAGGATATAGTCATTGATTAAAATGAGGTAATTTTTATATCTCTAAGAAATAGCTTTGTTGAAAATAGAGTTGATATACCTAAGATTTGTGTTTTGGATGAAATAGAAGATGCTTAGTAGTTCTTAATGCTGTTTTTCACCTCCATTTTTAAAAAAGGAAAATAACCACATTAAATGGTTTTTATTTAACTCAAAGTTATTAACAGTGATTTGTCATATTAATAGGTTGTAACCAAGTTCTTCAGTAATAGGTTGTAACCAGGTTCTTCAGTATAATATGCGTTCATATATAGATTATTTAACTGCATATAGTAAAAGCATTGTATTTATGTACTTTTTTTGTTTTGAATTTTTATAACAGCAACTGTTACAGATCAAACTTCAAATTTGTTTGGGTGTTGGATAGGCAAGGACTCAGGAAGTAAGATATTAAAAAACCTACATTAGATTAGATTTGTTAATTGTCTGTTAACATTTTTTGATTATATTTCAGAGCTAATTAAATTTCAGCTCTGTTTGAGTTGTGAGTATGACATTTATAGTGGTGAATCTAGGCCTCAGTTTCTTCACCCTAATAAATAAGTGGGTATAATAAAAAGATCTCCCTCAGATTTGTGAAAATTTAAAGGAAAATGTATATGTGACAGGACTTTAAAACTGATATAAAACTTATTAAAAGAATAAAGTCAATCATACCTCAATGTATTGTGAGGAAAATAGAGATTTAAGGGGAGTTACTTCACTTTGTACAGGTGAATCTCACTTTATATAGATTCTTGTAAGTTGCATAGAAAGTACGTTCTTATAAATAAAACCTATTTTAAAAACATCACAGAAGAATTGACTTTTAAAAAGATAGACCAAATTGTATAATTTTGTAATATATGTTGTTCCTGAGAGGTGATTTATATATTTACATTGGGTTTTCTTTAAAGGAATTCACATTTTAGGTTTTATCTTGTGATTTCTAAAAGAGCAATAATGTATAAAGAGTGACTCTTGAGAGGCAAGTCTTCCAGGACCTTCTTCCCCAGAAAGAAATTTTGAATCTCCTTTGTAAAATTGGCCAGGTTTATTTTTAAAGCCCTCTCTTCCCTTCTCGGTTTGTCTCTACTATATTGTTTCTTTTTTGACTTCTAAAACCCTGATATTCTACTTTGGACTTCATAGTTATAATGAGATATCTCCATCTCAAAGGAGAAATTAATGAATACCGACATCCTCTTAGAGAATGCTTGTATTTCCAACGAGGAGCTTGTTGAAACAAATCAATTCCTGTCTGGGCCTGCTCCTTACGGGCAGCTGGGTTGTCCCTGGGATCCTTGGATTTTTCTGAATTCTGCTGCCAGAAGAGCAGGGTTTAGCTTCTTGATGCTCTGCTTGAGAACTCTTGCTACTGACTACCTTTAAACTTAGTACATATTATACACACATTGATATTAGAGGCATAAATAGATCGTAACAACATCTAGCTGAGATAGGAAACACGATTTTGTCAAGGAACACATATTTTAATACATTGAAACCTGAGTAATACATTACTGCCAAAGGGCTACTTTCTTATAGAATTGTCCGGTAGTTATTCAAAGCCAGTTTTACTTCCTATGTTTATAGTTATTTAGGTGGATAGCAAGTGTGTCTGTTACTTTTTTAAAAATTGCCATTACACGCTTACATAATCATTTTGTAATGTTGTTTTACTCCGGAAGGTACAAACCTCATTTATGCCAGAAAAAAGATAATTCATAAGAGAAATTATCAATGATCCTTATGTGCTGTACCCAGAAATTTAGTGCTGTCGAAGGGCAGAACTTGGCTACTAGTAATAAAAATACTGGGTCTAACATAAGCCATACCAATATTATTTGAAAGAACACTGCGAACTTTGTGTTACAGATTACTCTTAAAAGTACAGTGTTTTAATATTTACATTTGCTATGCTCATAGAAAAGCTAGATTTACCTTTGTTGCTCTTGTGTCATTTTGTACAAAAGCAGGTTTCTTTTTTCCTGCTAAATTGGAAGTTAAAATTTGTCGAGGGGATAAGCTTGCTATGAGTTTATTTCAAGTTTAAAGCTTAGTAATTTTATGTTACTTGGATTCCATGTCTGATGAATGTTAGTAGTTACAGTCCCTTCCTTGCTCCAGGCTTTCTTTCTTGGCAAAAGGGTAGTCAAGAAGTTTAAATTTGGTAACTTACTTACTTATATTTTGTATTATTAAAATACTAATTCCTTATATTCTTGTACATCAGTTAAAAAAATATCAGCCAAAGACTACATCTCAGCCAGGCTTACTCAGTATTTTCTTTCTATGAGAGCATGTTGATTGATCAGATTCAGTGTGTATAGCAATGCAGTAATTCCTTAACATGTTGAAATGATTGGATTGAGTTGCAGCTTAATTATTCAGCTTTTCTTAATATGGTAAATAATGTACTAAAGGCTAGAGCTGAACAGATTCCAGTACATGTGATGAATTTAGACAGACAGTTGAGCAGGCTAATCCTACTGTATCACCTTTTACTTCATTATTTTTCTGGAGGGAGGGATGGTTTGAATTATCTTTATTTCTCTTTGTGAAAGGCTGAGTTATGTTGGTGTATTTTACATGTTTAAAATACAGAAGAGGCTCTTGAGTACTAAGATTGTCATAAACTAAAATTTTTAACTTTGACAGCTATAAATTTTCTTCAGTTTCTCTTTTTAAAGTTTTTAGATCATTTGACTCTGTTCTTATGGAAATGTTGCAAAATGTGAATGGAATATACAGCTAAGTCTTTAAGCAAAAGGAACAAAGTCTACTTAATGATTTGAATGGAATAATGAGCATTATAATTGGTTATGGCAGACAACTATGAATTTCTTTCCTCAGGTATCTAACAAATCTTCAGTAATTTTATATGGCCTTAATCATTTTAGTAAAATTTCCCAGCTGTCACTTTGGGTTAGTTCTATGACAATTGACCTTAAAAAAAAAAGTTTAAACCAACTGGCAAATAAAAAAATCCTTACAGTTAAGTACTTTCATATTTAATATAGAGGGTCTGTCTACATTTATGGCAACAGAAGGCAATGTAAACCCACAGGGAAGCTTTATTGGCTCTAATATGGTATTAGAACAAGCTACCCATCTCACCTCCCACCTGCTGTCCCCTAGTAAGCCTCTTTTACTGGTGGGAAGAGAGTATTTGTGACTTTTTGTTTTCCTGGTCAGTCTCTTCATAGCCATAGATTAACCTTTCCAATGTATTGCAAAGATAGCAGGCATACTTACTAGTATTTATCATAGCATACTCTTAATTCACGGGGTTTGGTAATCACAACTTCATTTTGTAATCACACTTGAATTGGTAGTATACATAAGACCTGATTTGGAAGTCAGTCATGGAGTTTGGGTTAACTTCACCTAGAGCTCTTGCATTGCCATTCTGGGCAGAGTGGGCAAACATTGGCATGCTCTGAGTAGTTGATAGGATCAGGACCCTGCTCACAAGATATACACGGGTCACATTAAGTAGATTTGCACTGCAGCCTGAATATGGAGTTTTAAGACTGCAATAATCAGTGTTGGAAGACAATTGGTTTTTCTTGTTATAAATTGCTAATTAGTATTGAAAATTTAACCTGTTTTGTTGAACAACCTCTCTTATTTTCTGTAAGAAAGTGGTTTGGACAGTAATCTATTTATCTCTATACCCCTCTACCCTCTAGTTAAAATAAAATCTAGAAACCTCTGGGGACTCCCCCTGTTGAGTTCTGCTTGGAAGGAGCTTTAAAACAGTGCCTCCAAACTGAAGTAAATATTGACTGGGTCGGGGCTGAGCCCTGCTCAAAGCCTCCTATTGTTCCTCCTTAGTCAGCACTCCAGAGCGGGCTCAAGCATGCATATGTTAGGAAGAGAAGAAAGACTGTGGAGGGAAATTAACGGGGCCCACAGCTGAACTCATAAATGCACCATATAGAGGAAAGGGAAGCCGACTACAAAGCCAGCTGGAGCTGACTCTGGGTTACGGAGAATTTAGGAGACTGAAGTGCAGAAACGCTGGCCAGCCTGTCTGCTTCAGAGATGTTTAAGGTACACAAAACTGCTTGTCTTGGTGGGTCCAGCCCATCTCTGAATGAAAACTTTGTGCCAGTGATACTGTCTTCTCAAGATGTGAATTGCATTTTGGTGAACTTGGAAGAAAGAAAAGGGGTAAACCCTCAGATTCCAGAATGATGCTTCTCCTTCCCTGGTACCTGTTCTGATGCCTCTGTCAGCTTTCCCTCCTTCAGCTGTCATGTCGGATTACACACTCTCTTGGGTCTCCTAAGTGCTTTGGCATCCCTGGGGTATCAGATGGGTTAGGGAGAACCATATGCCATCTGAAATGAAAGTTCTGAAGAGGAGATGTTCTTATTATATGAACAATTTAAACTTTTTTTTTTTTTTAGAAAAAGAAAATTAAATCATTTAAATATGGAACAGATTCCCTTGTTTAAAGTGGAGTACTTTCAGAAAAAGCTGCCTGTATTTTTACCATTCAGTTTAAGAACCCAAACAAACAGCTGGCTAACTTATGTTTTAGTGAAAACCATCCGTACATTTACTAACTAGAAAAGTAAACATCCTTAAGAAGAAATTCTTGTGTGTCTTGACTACAAAATAATTGTTAATAAATACACACTAAAACCAATAGCGTATTTGGATTGTTAATATATTTCTATGGATACTGTAAGCATGCTTTTAAATTTGTAGTCCTCTGTGATGTTTGATGTGAACATATCAGTGCTAAAGGCCATATGCAGGGAAATACCAGGACAATTAGAAAATTCTTCGATTGCCAAGGCAATCATCAAACTGTTCTGCTTCACTCAGGCCACTAATCTATTAGAACAATAGTGTCACAATAAAGCATGAAATGCTATGGATAGAGAGAAAGAAAGCACATCTGTTCAAGGGTATCAGCAACTACTTTCTGGAGAGGAATAATTTACTCTAGACCTTGAACAATGGATATGATTTTAAAAGAAATGGGGAAAGTAACTGAAGAATATTCCAGGGATCCTTAGCAACAGGAGCAAAGGCCTGCTGACTGTAACCTTGTAGATGGATTTGGGGAATAAATAGAAAGTAGTTTATTCAGGGTGTAGGGGATCTAGTGAGAGTACCTGTAGCATGGGCTGAAGAGGTAGGTTGGCCAAATTGTGAAGTGTCAGTTTAAGGCTGTGGTTTTGATTTTTGACTTTTTTTTTTTTTAAGACTTAATTTATTTAGAGCAGTTTTAGGTTCACAGCAATATTGAGAGGATGGTACAAAGATATCCCATATACCTCCTACTGCCACACATACATGAGGCTGCATTTTTAGTATAGGAAGGACCATTACAATGTATTATTCTTTATAATATATGGATTAACAGGGTCCTAATATAATTGTTCTGAACTGTTGTATATCTTAGCCACTGTTTAATTGCTTTGTAAATATAACTGAATACTGGTAAATGTTGAAGATCTTCAAATTAGGCTTAATTTATATGTGGTTAAGTGGTGGGATGATAAAAATCAGGGCAATTTTAATATTTCCCGATGAAACTTAGGGTGCTCTATTATATCTGAAGTGTTTCTCTGACATATGGATTAAGCAGTTGTTTTCAAGCGTTCCTTTTTTTTAGCCAAAAAAAAATTGTTTACAAAAATAATTAGTAAAAATCTAATGTGTAAAACAGAAAAACAAACCTCAAACCACCAAGCAAACATCAAGTTGTAGTTTGGAGAGACTGGAGGTGAGCTGTGCTCTGTTCCCAGGCTTCTTGAGAGGCCTGTGAGGACCCCCTATGGCTCTTTGAATCATGTTTTCAAAACCTTCCTAGTTAGAACACAGCCTTTGTCATTTACTTAAGGGTGAATAGAAACAATGCTATGGAAGAGATTCGTTTTTGCTTTTATAGGCTGCAGAAGTACCTATGTGCCCCTCTAGGAATCGACTTGAATAGCTCCTGTTTATTGAGCACTTACTGTATATGAGCATAGTCCTTTACAGACTAAGCAATCATGATTTTAAAAAATCTTGACAGAAGCTCTTATGAGGGAGGCATTATAATGATTGTTGTTTTACTGATGAGAAAACTGATTTTTACATACTTTACACTAGCCAAAGGTCACTTGGCCAGTAAATGGCCCTTACTACTCAGCTGGGCTATGTGGAGTGATATACTTTGTCTAACAGAACTCCATGAAATGTTGAAGAGTGACCTTGGGACAGAATTTCCAAGGGTGTGCAGTGGAGGAGAATGATAGGGACTATGTGCTAATATGAAAAGAACATTAAAAATGCACATTTTTATTCCTCCTTGTTGAGCATTTAATGGACTGAGGTAGCAAGCCATAACTTGGTGTCCACTGCAAATAACTAGTATAACCGGAGGTTAGATGTTTTGTGGACTGCTTCTTTGGAGCTAATTGTGAGGCCATGTGTATATACAACCTGTACATACAACCAGATTGCTAGGGATTCACATGCCCACTGGCCCTTCTTTCCTGCATGCAGGTAAGCTCAACTCCTGAAGACTGGCAAAGGCATAGAGCTATTTTTGAAGACTTTCAGAAGAAATTCTGGATATTCTAAAGTAAAAATTTCAGAATTTAGCAATCCTACAATTCAGGAAAATTTCCTCTATATTTAACCTAAATTCCTCCACTTAAAGTCAATTTTGGCTTATATAGTAACAATATACATTTACTTAAGAATTTTAAATGCAGATTTTACTTTCTGCATTATAAGCACATTTTGAGCAAGAAATAACCATTTTTTAAGCTATAGGGAATAATACATATATGCTTGAATTGACTCTGCATTTTTTTGTGTCTAGAATCCCTCACCCTCATCTTTTTTCCCTTCCTTTTGTTTCATTCCTTCACAGGAGTTTTTGCCATAGAGCTTAACAGCCAGTAAATTCTTCCTGATTAGTTGCAAAGACAAAAGTCTACTGATAGAAAGTGAGTGGATTGGATTCTCACCTAATTGCCAGAGAGACAACATGTAAGGGGAAGAAAGGGTTTGGCGCCTTATCCATTGTATACCTCTCTGCTTTGCCAGACTAACCCAGGTCTTTTCATTGAATTGTATGCCTGGAAATGTCAGGCAGTTCATTCCTTAGCACAGCCCTTTATACCTCTGCAGTGGAAGTTGTTACCCCATCTTCTAATTTAGTTGTTTATATGGATAATATTAGTATATGAGTTATACTGTAATTTATATATGTTATCTGCATTTTTGTATGTGTTCTGTTGCCATTACTAGAATCTAAGATTCTTGAGGTCAGAGATTGTGTCATGCAAAAACCTTATACCCAAGGGCTGGCCCATGATGGTTAAGAACTTGATGTGGGTTGGTTCTGGGTACTTTTCTCTCCTCCTTTACTGACTACTTGCTGTGGTCCTAGACAAGTTACTTAATCTTTCCATGTTTCATCTTCCTCATTTATATATGGAAATACTAATATATTTGTCTGATAGAGTTACTGTGATGATTAGATGATGTATTATTAAACATAAAGCACAGAAGAATGCCTGGTACATAGTATGTGGTCAGTACTAATTTTAGCTATTAATACTTTTAAATGATTTTCTGTATTATTATACACAAATACCATATAATAATACAGAGATATGTCAAAGAGAGAGCATAGTCTAACTTTAGAGTCAGGATGATGGGATGAAATACTGCCTCTTTTCTCCAACCCTCAGTTTTCACTTATGTAACATAGGAAGGATGTATAATTTGCAAGATTGTGTTATGACAAAGCAAATGCATGTAAAATGCCTGGTATATAATATTTGATCAGTGAAATCTAGGTATTTTCATTTGTATAATTCTGATTCACTAACATGGAGAATTAATCATTTGAGGATTAGCCTATGAGTTATGTTGTCTGCCCATAGTGTGCCTCTCTTCATTTCAGTTTATTGGCTGCCTGTTGCCAGGTGTTTTGATAACTTAACTGAATTCATGTATTGATTTGTGAGAAAATTATTCTTTTTGATTTTGAAAGATGAGAAAAATACCTTTTTAAAAAATACCGAGGCCTGGAGTCATGTTTTTTATTTTCTACTGACTAGATGTTTACCTTAAGCAAGTCATCGATTGCTTTGGGACTCTTGTTTTTCATCTTTACAAGGTGATTGAATTAGTCAATCTCTTAGGCGAGAGCATCTCACTTAGAAGATCCGAGATGTGGCAAGGCCTTGACATGATTTAACTGTTTGACCTTGGGCAAGTCACTTAACCTTGGTCAAGTTGTGTTTCCTCATCTGTGAAATGAGGGGATTGTTATCTTCTGGGAGGTCATTTTCGACTTCATGAATCTATTGGCCTTTAAAACTTCTTTGTTTAAAGCTTACAGTTGACTTCTCCCAACCTCTCAATTTTGTTTTTTTTTTTTTTTAAGTTAAGAGAAACTAATACATATATATTTACAGTGTGTAAACTTTTAAAGAAAACAGAGGTTTTTTTTTTTTTTTTTTTTTTACTTTCAAACATAACTCTAAGGATTTTATTAAGAGGATTTTTAAATGTTTTGTTTTCAGACATGACTTTAAGTATTTATATCTGGAAAAGCACACTGAAGTTATAATTAGTCAGTGATAAAAATAATGTATGTACTTCTCTCATCAGAGTTGTTGAGTTGGATCCTGAAATTTGATGCAGAGAGATCGCAACTGCATTGTATCTGTTTAAACTTTTAATTTAGATTTATTCTAAGAATTAAAAATGGGTTTAAAAAATCTAAGTGCTTCAAAAGAAGAAAAAGAAGAGCCTAGAATAAATTATTTTCAATTCACAGATATAAAATATACCACAAGTTGAAACTATTTCGTTATCATTTGTTTTCACTTTGCCTTTGGAAGGAAATGAGAAGTAGAATAAGAATTTTTAAAAATTGGATAATTGTATAAGTATTGTAGTTCAGCAAACAATCATGCAATATAAGTATTTATCATAGTTATATAAATATGACCCCATTGTCACACCCTTTTATTCCATGTTTTGATAAAGTTCAACTAATTTTACACATATCTTTCATGCAGTTATTGAAAATATGTAAATAATGTCATAGTAAACTTTATAATATGAAATGAACTTTTCAATACTTGCTGTAATAATCAGTGAGAACCTAAGTGAATAAGACATGCTGATTCTTTAAAGTGAGTTCCAAGATGCCGGTTCTCTTTGGAAGAAAGAATGATTTAGCCTGAAAACAGTAAATTTTTTTTCATTGAAACTTTTAAGTAAGTTGTTAATTGCATTTGCATCAACATCATGGTGCGTATAGAAATAGGTATATAAACAGAAATGCCCAAATATTATCTAATCCCCCTGTTTAATGCCCTTCTTGCATTGGACACCCTTGCATATAGAGCTCATTTATTGGAGGTGCCTGGCCCACTCAGGGTCTGTTTTCTCTGCAGTTTCTAGTCAAATTATTCCTAATCAGTTTCATGGGTAAATTGGACTGGATTCACCCCATTTCCTGTGACAGTGTTAGTTTTCGGTGGGCTAATCACAGTCACAGAGCACCACGATGTGTCCTCTTTGAGGTTAGGCTTGTTCTCATCCAAGTAGATTGATTTGTAAGCAGCAGACATTACCGACGGTAGAATGTGTGTTTGCCGGTGTTTCTGCTTTTAGTAATTTGTTGGACATGAACTTAGTGTTTTCAGTTCCTTGCTATCTAATAAAAGCAGTTCGACTAAACTTAATAATCCAAGTTCAACTTTTGTGGAATCGATTTTATCCCTCTCCATTATCTTATAATTCTGTAATCTTAAATTTTTTGATTTTTCAGAATGAGCGGTAAAGTAGGTCTGTTTTACTAGTAATTATTTCCAGTTACCAATATAGTTACTTTCACTGAAAGACATTCATAAAATAAGAGCTCATTATAATTGAAATGCCAATTATGGAACTATGATTTTGAACTATGTTTCTCTTTTATAAATACTGAGTTACTGTTAATTTATTATAGACAGTTATACCCATGATGCATTGTGAGATGCTGAAGAAAGTGTATATAGTAGCTACATATTTACACCAAAAGTTTGATTGTCTGGCTCTTAAATTTCCAGAACTGAATAAGATAGAAATATGTTGATATTTTGTTAAGATGCAAAATAAATTACTTAAATACCTACATATACTGCATTTTGCATAATCTTAACTATATTTCATTTGCTTGTGTTTTATATTGTTGTCAGGGTGATAACATCACAAAGATGCTATTTTTGAAAAAAAATTGCATTATAGGGGCTTTATGCATCTCACAACTATCTTTGATATGATATTTAAAATATGCTTAATAGTTGCCTATAATGTGCTGATAATCATATTCAAAAGTCTCAATTTCAGTGGAATATGTATAATAAAATAGTATTTCTGGAGAAACTTAGAGAACTGATCCCAAATGTCTTGTCTTTATATGTATAAGAAAATTCCATACAGTGAAGCTTTTTAAATAAGCTTTAAAAAAATTTCTTTGTAATCAAGGACATTCTATATTAAGAACCACTTTCAGTGATAGTACCCACTGATAATAAGTAGAAATATCCCCCTCACCATGGAAATATTTTTATCAGAAGCAATTGAATGTTCTCTCAACAGCTGCCCCTTTGAATAAGATAGGCGCAAAATGAGTCAATGTGTGTGACCCTTTCTGTCTCAGTGTTTACAGGGAGATCCAGGAACTCAAGTAGATTTGTAAAAGGAAGATCTAGCACCAACATGTTTAATCAGTATTACCCTTTAATATCCCTCAGTAATATTTATCTCACCTCACTGGACATTAATACCAGGTACTTATAATATACCTGATTTCTTTGTGTTTACAGTAACACAAACGTGCCTGGCACACAGTAGGCATGTTGTAGAATTTTAAAAATATGAGCATGATAATGCCTTTAAGCTTATAGTATCTTTAAATTTTTCAAAGATATTTTTTGTATAAGATATACAACATGTACACCTATATATATAATGTTTTGATATATGGAGTGAAATGATTACTATATTTAAGGAAATCGGTATGTCCAATCTACTATTTAGCATACTTTCAGTATATGAAACAATATTACTAAGTATAGTCATCATGCTGTACACTACATCTCTAGACTGCAAGTATGTACTCTGCCTATACCTTAGATACTAGGTACTAAGCATATAGTGTCAGATTCTACTCACCTATCATTTTATAGAAAAGGAACTATGCTTTAGTTAAGCAATTTTTTATTTGCTAATTGGAAGCCACAGCTAACTTATGATTATTCTTCACAGTAGATGTGTCAATAGATCCTTATCAATTGTTTCTCTCAGCTGCATTGGTCTCATCCTCTTAGGTATTTGAAAAGATAGATTGATGGCAAAACAGGTGATAGCTTCAGGCCACAGGGAATATGTGGTCAAATGAGTTTGGCTCTTTTAATGGTACTGAATCCATATTTGTATGGAGAAAACAATAATAGCTAAGTATTTAATTTGATAAAGGCTTAGCATGAGCCTTTACTGTTGTTGTTTTTGTTTTAGAAATCTTTAAATCTAGAGTTGTATCTTTAAAAATGCCTAATACTTTTAAACATTTGGGGGCTGTTCTGTAAACAATTCATGACTTTAAGTATATGTAATATCTATAAGATGTGAATGCAAAGAACTACCCTCTGCCCAATCTTTCTGAAGAGAGAGTCAGACAAAAATATTTATTTGGTCTGGTGTTTTAGGGTAAATTGAATGACTAGATGGACTGTAAAACTTGATTCAGTATAGTGTGGACAAATTGGTTTAAATGGCACTAAAAACACTCTTATACACACCAAGATTTGCTAGATATAAATCTGGCAGAGTTGTTAAAACATGTGAATAGTGAATGCCACTTACAAGGACTTTTAAACAAAATATCATGAAGGGTAGTACACATTTAATTTGGTCAGCTGGGAAAAATACTTTTGATAAACTACAGGTGAACAGTTTAGTGTTATGTAAGTTTAAAGTAAGCTAGGAAATTACTTCAGCTCCTACAGGGCAGATTTACTGATCTTCATGTCCCCTTGTTTGGAGCTTTTCACATAATATATATATTTTTTCTGGATATATTTAACCCACGTCTGAATAGTTGAAGACACTGGTAAGTCATGGCATTATATAACTGACTATAAATAACTAATGCATGTGGGGCTTAATACCTAGGTGATGGGTTGATAGGTGTGGCAAACCACTATGGCACATGTTTACCTATGTAACAAACCAGCACACCCTACACATGTATCCCAGAACTAAAAATTTAAAAAATAAAACAGGTGGAGTGCGGTGGCTCACACCTGTAATCCCAGCACTTTGGGAAGCCGAGGCGGGCAGATCACCTGAGGTCTAGAGTTGGAGACCAGCCTGATGAACATGGAGAAACCCCGTCTCTCCTAAAAATATAAAATTAGCTGGGCCTGGTGGCACTGTAAACCCAACTACTCTAAAGACTGAGGCAGGAGAATTGCTTGAACCTGAGAGGCAGAGGTTGCAGTGAGCCAAGATCGCACTACTGCACTCCAGCCTGGGCAACAAGAGTGAAACGCCGTCTCAAAAAATAAAACAAAACACACTGCACTCCAGCCTGGGCGACCGAGCAAGACTCGGTCTCAAAAGGAAAAAAAAAAAAAAAAGGAAAAAAAAAATAAAACAAAAAAACCCCACCAAAACCCAAAAAATGAAAATTAAAAGTGAACAGTCATTTAAAATTTGTTGAGGAAATTTACTTCTTAAACTCTTGATTGAGCATCTATTATCTGTCAGTTACTAACTAGATAATTAACAAAGGTATTTTTCGATGACAAACAGTTATTCATGAAAAAATAACTGGATTTGTCTGCTTGTTACAGTGAAAAGTACAAGTTTCTATTTACATATGAGATTTCTTTGGATACCATTATTTTTTTCTGTTTAATGAACCTATTTCAACAGACCATGTTTTATTCACTAATTTGAATAAATAATTTTTGAAATGCAGCAAAATGTTCTTGTATTTTTTTTCTCTAAATAATGATTCTTTTTCTCTTCTTTCTTATTTTTAAGAAAGCACTAAAGTTTTTCTGAAGGTTACTAGAAGATAACAAGTAGCAATATAGTGTCTGTCTGATGAATCTGAGCCAAGGTGACTATTTATCTCTAATGGAGGATGACAACGACGGATTTAGGAAGTCATCCCCTGTATTGTCTCCAGCACAAAAACCTTCCGCCTGCATCTTTCAGCTTGTATCACTACTTCTAAAGGATCCATGGACAAACTGGTGAATTTTTATTAATCAGCTTAACTTAATGAGATGAAAAGACCTTTTCAAAAGAATGGAGAAGGGAGAGACATACTGAGAGGTACTCTAATTCTTTTCCATGAAAAAACCATTTTCCTCCCTGATTTTCTAGGGAAGACATACTCAGTTGTTTCCAGGTAATTCATCCGGCAAGTCTTTCTAATTTTCACACACAGACTTTCTTTAGCCATGTGCTGCCTTTATTATTGTTATTATTATTTTTAAATAAAGTAGACAGCTATAAAGAATAATGAGAGTTGAGAGGGGAAATAACTTTGGGAAAGACAGGAAAGCTTAAGCTGATAAAACATGACTCTTTTTTGATGGGGGATCTGTTTGGATAACTTGCCCTTGTCTAAATTCTTCTCTCTTCTGGTCCTTCCTGTCCCCGCTCCCTCATTCACCCCCTTGCTTGTCAAGCCTCCTTCATAAATAGTAGCAGCTGGAGATCTTTTAGTGGCATTCAGGGATTACTTCCCTTCGGGGTTTTAATAAGTCCTGATGCTTGAAACACAGTGAAGGCGCTTCTGGAGACAATCACCGTTGAGGCTGGAACCATGGGACCCTTTTGGGGGCCCAGATGGTTGTATCTGGACAGCATCCCAGGATGTGCTGCAGATGTCAGATCACTGAAGCAGGGTGTCCAGGGCCTGAACCATAGATCAGGAAGCCATCAATAGAGGGATGGGTGTCTGTGCAGTCAATAGAGGTTGCTTCCTATTTCTTAACCCACTTGACTCACAACCCACAAATCATCCTGTAAATGGTTGGGTTTGAATCTGTGACCAGCCAGAATTGCCACCACTAAAGTCCATACAGTCCAGTGCTTATCAGAACTCCTATGATGGGACCTTCACCTCTGCACAGTGGGGACAGTAGAAGGCAAGATGCTGATTTCATTTGTTAGATCTACTGAGGTATTATTTAAAGGACTAAGCCACCTGGTGCAGGGGCATCAATGTTAGAAATGTGCTATTGTCTCCTTTTTTTTTTTTTGAGGACCTCCTGATGGTTTTCTTATATTATTCAGTAATTTGTCTCAATATGTGCCTTTTAAAATTTAGTTCTGAGACTGAATTGGGTAAACTATATAAAGATGATACCACATAGAGTCTTCAAAATCATCTTGATTAGGTTTTTTTTCAGGTGAGGAAGATGGACAAAATGACATTTTAGATGTCACACAAAACACAAGTTTGTCTTCTCATCTATAATTTCCAAGGTGTCTCTTCTTCCCACTCTCTCCCATGGAACTCTTTGTTTAAAGTGGTCCCTAAAAGACTTAACTAGAAAATCCTAGTGCCAAGGAGCTTCTTTTAAAAACCATGACTGCTCCCCATATTGTTTCTTTCTTTCTATTTTGCAAACATTTTACTTTTCTTCTCTTTTCATACCATCTTCTACCATCTTGGCTTCATGTCCTTCAGGAAAGTAAAAACACACATATTTTAGAGAATGTTAAAACACATATTTTAGAGAATGTTATAACTGCCCAATTAAATGGTGATTAAGTGGTGATATTCTCCAGTCTATGTCATATTTTAGAACTCATGTGCATTCCAGGGAAAGACGTCTTGTTTTGGAAGGTTGAGAATCAGTTCACTCTCAGCATTCCTTGGCTTTTTTTTTTTAGTTGACAAACATTGTATATATCTATGGTCTACAAAATGATATTTTCATATATGTATACATTGTGGAATGGCTAAATCAAGCTATTTAACATATGCATTACTTTACATATTTTGTGATGAGAGCCCTTGAAATCTGCTCTCTCAGCAATTTTCAAGTATACAGTATATTGTTACTAACTATAGCCACCATAATGCACAATAGATCTCTTGAACTTACTCCTTCTAAGGAAAGGTTTG
Source organism: Cheracebus regulus (assembly GCA_963574635.1). Classification (NCBI taxonomy): domain Eukaryota; kingdom Metazoa; phylum Chordata; class Mammalia; order Primates; family Pitheciidae; genus Cheracebus; species Cheracebus regulus. The sequence continues at coordinate 102,742 of CAUYQU010076132.1, read as the reverse complement.
CATCCTTTGACCAACATCTTTCCAGTTCCTACAATCCCCTTTTATTAAACAAAAGTAAAGTGTCTCATTAGGTAGATTTTGGGACACAGGAAATAAGCTTGATTTTGATTCTACTCCATCATTGAATGATGGTGATAGAAGGTGCCTCTTAAAATGCCATCTGTTTGGGCCAGGCCTTCTTTGCTTTGTCTCCACTTAATCCAGCTCATGGCTCTTAGATACTGTCCTTTTTTGACAGTTTTGACTGGGGAAAGTGAGAGTATGGGCAGTTTTAGGCTAGTCATTGGGTTGAGCATGGGCTTGATGTGGAGCTGGAATATAGGAAACAGTCATTTTTCCTATATTTCCACCCTAATGGGTGGACAGTCATTGATTTTTAAATACTTGGGCCTCCTGATGGCATAAAAACCCATTTGTGCCTCTTTAGATTAAGGTTAATTTTTGTGGTAGTGAGTGCAGATGCAATGAACAGATGCTGCACACTTGCTTTGGCTTTTATACATACTCTTTATTCTTCAAAATGAAATTCAATTAAAAATTAAGTTCATCATTAGGTCATAAAAAGAAAACAAATCCTTAAATAGAATGTACTGCATCAAATAAAATCATCATCCTAGTATACCTTGGGAGGTGATGTATTAATAAACTTCCTAGATAACAGTGAACTGTCCATTATTGACTAGGTTTTTAATTTTTTTTCCCCCTCTACATAGTCTGCAGCTTACCATGCTCTTGTGTATACAGTGATTTCCTGAAACCATAGTAACCTTAATCAGACAATTATAAGGATTGAAAATTGATGGTTATTCATTTTCTCCAACACAAGGAGAAGTGATTTTCAAAATGTGTGTGAGCTTTATTTCTACATACTTTCTTTTTCTTTGAGACAGAGTCTCACTCTGTTGTCCAGGCAGGAGTGGGGTGGTGCAATCTTGGCTCATTGCAACCTTCACCTTCCAGGTTCAAGCAATTCTTGTGTCTTAGCCTCCCAAGTAGCTAGGACTACAGGCACACGCCACCATACCCTGCTAATTTTTTGTATTTTTAGTAGAGATGGGATTTCACCATGTTGCCCAGGCTGGTCTCAAACTCCTGACTTCAAGCAATCCACCTGTTTTGGCTTTCTAAAGGCTGGGATTACAGGTGTGAGCCAGTGTGCCCAGCCTATTTCTACATACATTCTATCTGTCTATGTATGTATCTATCTAATCTATCTATCTATCTAATCTGTTATCTATTATTTATCTACCTACCTACCTACCTACCTACCTACCAGGTTGCTAAAATTCAAACTCAGAAATATAAGAGAAGTGACCTGGTATGGCCTGCTTGGGTATGCCCACTGGCTCCCTAGGTCCTCATTTTCTGGGGAAGGAGAGACACCCAGCTTGTTTGGGATGTTCGTGACTGAGCTTGCATGTGGCAGCATTCTTATTTGTCTTAAAAGTATCTGTATAGCGGTTACCTCTGTGGTTAGGAAAGCATTTGTAGCTTAGAGCTGTAATACTGCAAGACAGTCTGCTCACCTGCAGATAATGTTTCATTAGCCTCTTCCAAATTGACAGGCCTGGCTGCCTCCATGTATTCCTCTGGTGAAGCTGAATGATCGCTCTGTTTGTTTTCTATGTTCTTGTTACCGGTCACTTTCAGTAAGGATTCTCTCTTCAGGCCTTATTAAAGTAACCAGATAAACAAACTGTACTTCCAAATCAGGAAGACGGAAGACAGGACTTGGTGTCACTAAATCACATTGGTTTTATAATATTACGATTATGAACTTGTTTTCATTATAGAAGTAGCATCACATTAAAATAACATTTATACATAATTCTACAACTCATTTTGGGATTTGAGTGTTTCTCATATGCTTAGCTATTAATTAATTGATTGAGTCTAGCCTTTTTTTCTCTTAACATGATATAATGAGTATTTTTCTCATATTGGTGGAAGCAGGCTGAATAATACTGAAAACGATCCTTGTCAATGGCTGTATGTATTACCATCAAGATTAGCCATCTTGTTCGTGGGCACTGTAGTTCAATGGGAAACCACCTTCCCCCAAAGTTTCTGTTACCCAGGGTGTTTGGGAAATGCAGATTAAAGAAATGGCATTACGTCTTAGCCTCTTGGTGCCTTTAATATATTAATAACTGCTGACAGGCCAGGATAGAGAAATCTAGTTATAGGAGGCATATCCCAAACCTCCTGACTACTTTCAAATACTGACTTACTGTTCCTTATTGTTAGACACCTATGTTGCTTTCAGTTTTTCATAAGTGATACATAAATAACTTAAACATTTTCTTTTTGGCTTAAAGCTTTTCTTCTATTTTGGTATATCTCTAGGGTACAATATTAGGATTATGCGATCAAACTATTAACATTGTATAATTCTTAGTAATATTGTCAGATGATAGTTTCACTGCACTGTTACTAGCACTGGGTATTTTTTTAAGAAATAAGAAATGTGTTTAGTACACATTTCTTTGATAATGAAATAGAGGCTATTTATTTAGTGTTTACAAAGAGACATAATTGGTAATGCTTGCTCTTATTAACCTATGCCATTAGAAAAAAAAATTCTACTACCAGCTACTACCCTGCTGAGTTGGGTCCTGTGCTGAGCACTTCATACATTTATAGTCTGTACAATTGCCTTAAGATAAAAAAAGAAAAATTACAAAGCGCTTTCCTTGTACCAGTCTCTTTTCAAGCACTGTGCGTATGTTGAGTCGTATAATTTGCTTAATGATCCTGTGAGGTAGGTACTATTACTGCCATCTTCATTTTGCAGTTAGGGATACTAAAGCATAGAGAGATTATTAGATGAAAGTTACACCTTTAGTAAGTGACAGAACTGGAATTATGAACCATGGAATTTGGTTCCAGAGTCTGTGCTCTTAGCCACTTCACCGAGCTGCTGCTGCTAGTATCATTGTTTAAGCAGTTCTATGTCATCTTATTGAATTTACAAAATGAATGCTGCCATTTTACTGCTGCTCCTCTGACTTTTTCCAAACCAGTAGTATTCTAGAAAATGTAAATGATTACCCCTTATTTAAAATCCCAACTTCTGTAGGTTTATTCTTCTGTGTGTGGTGAGGGTATGGGATGGAAAAAAATGGGAGAGTGGTAAATCACCAAAGTAATATGTTGTGTTTTAAGTGAAACATTTTTATAGCTGAAGGCTGAATTCTTACCACCTGGATTGCTTTCTATATGTTTCCACAGTATTCAGTAACGTAACACATGTATCTTTTTCTATTTTATTAAATCCATTTATTTTAATTGACAAGTTAAAATTATATATATTTATGGTGTACAGCATGTTTTGATGTATGTATATGTTGTGGAATGGCTAAAGCAAGCTATTTAATGTATGCATTAGTTCACATTGTGTGTGTGTGGGGGGGGGGGCGGGGGTGAGAATGCTTAAGATCTATTCTGTTAGCAATTTTCAAGTACATTCATCCCTTGGTATCGTTGGAGGATTATTTCCAGAAACCCAATGGATATCAAAATCCTTGGATGGTCAAGTCCCTTATATAAAATGGAAATGGTGTCATGTTTGCATATAACATATGCACATCCTCCTGTATAATCTAGATCATCCCTAGGTTGCTTATAATACCTAATACAATGTAGATGCTATGTAAATAGTTGTCATACTATATTTTAAATTTTGTGTTTTTGTATTGTATTATCGAATTTTTTTAAAAAATATTTTTAATCCATGCCTCTTTGAATTTGGTTGCAGTGGGTCAACTGTATACAATGTATTGTTATTAGCTGTAGCTAGCACATTGTATAATAGATCTCTTGAACTTACTTCACTTAACTGAAATTTTGTGTTCTTTGACTAAAATCTCTCTACTTTCCTCACCCACCCACCTCAGCCTCTGGAAACCATCATTTTACTCTCTCTCTCTCTCTCTGTGTTCTACTTTTTTAGCCTCCGCATATAAGGGAGATCATGCAGTATTGTATCTTTTGATAAAATTTCTTCTGTGGATTGGAAAGCAGGAACACTTAGGTTGTCTATGATTAAAGGTAGTTGAAATGCAAAAGTGGCCTAAAAAGGTAAACTGTTTAGCTTAGGTTTCTCTATAGGGGCTTTTAAATTTAAACTGATTATATACATATAATCAGTTTATATATATATATATACACACATACACTATATATATATATGTATCTTCTATTTCGAAAATTTTTAGCTAAGAATAGCTTAATCTATATATTTAAAAAATTCAGTACCATACTTGAAAAGTACACACACACACACAAACACACACACACACAGACACACACACACACACACACACATACAGTGCCTTGCTGTGAATATTTGGTCTTGAACCTTTCTAATAATATGCTTTCTCTCTCTGAAGCCTTATTCATCTCCTGTTAGCACTCTCCCATGAATTGAGAGTTAGGTTTGTGATTTTCTTGACAGATTCTGGAAGCAGACTGGAGTCAAAGGAATTCTGTTGTCATTCTAAATATTACATATTGAAAGGACTTATTTTAACCAAAAGTCATTTTTGGGAGTGGATTAAAGATTGGAGAAGATATGACTGTACTCTTGTTTTTTCTGGACTTTTGATTTCTCTTACAATTCTATTAGGATTTTATTTTTGGTTATGGTTTATCAAAAGAAACTGACCAATAATGAACTCATTTACTGTCATTGGCTTTAAAAAAGAAATTTAAGCTTCCCACATAAAATTTAGGGTTAGAATTCTTGCTTAGTTCAGCATTTAGGTATTTGTTGTGGTCATTACTGGCCTGAATAAAATTAAATAAACAAAAAGCAGGCAAATTTTAGAAAGATTTATAGTAGGATGTTCTTATAAAACGAGAAAGCTTAAATCTGATTGATTTAAACCAGAAATGCTTGCTTTGCTCTGAAATACTTGTAAAACACTAAATACTTTTCATGCTCTTTTCTATTGGTTTACAGATTACTGCCCTGTGTCATCACACCACTGCCCTGCCAGAACCTTATCACTTTCACAGCTGGTTATTATGGGACCGTATTTGCCCATATTTCACTCTTTCCCTTTAGACAGTTTTCATGGAGTTTGACTTTCATAGAGGAAGTGTTGTTATGCAAGATACGTGGCTTATGCCATCCATATTCAAGATCATGATCGGATCTTTTTGAAGAAAAATTGGATAAGATATTCCAAGTTATGTTAGCTATAATAAATAATATAATGGGATATGGTAACTCTTCTGGAAACACATATCTTAAACAGATAAATTAAATACATCATTTCTTTCAGAATTTTCTGTTTCATTAATAGCTTGAGGGTGTCCAGAAGAAACTTAACATGTTATTTGGTTAAAACTGGTCATGGCTTCCTGAAGTTTCTCAGTGTTTTGGATTATTAATCTATAAAGGATACGATACAGCATTTTTCTTGTATTGAATTTGAGCATGCTTTGTGCTTTGGGCTCCATGAAATATTAAATTCTGCTTGCAGGCAAGCTGGGCAGGAAAACTTTTGCATGCACGTGCAGCATGTGGGGAGGAGATTGAAGTCATGGCATCTTGAGTCAAGGATTTTTTTTTCTCATTTAACAGTGATGTTTATCTGGAATACATTTTGAGGATAGTCTTAGGAGTCACACATATATATGCAAAACAATTATGTACACACACTTATGTAAAATATGTTTTCATGGTAGTTTTATTACTAGCATTAGTTAAGAACTTTAGATGGCTTTTGTCTGAAACTCTGATTTCAGCATCATTTGTAGCATGCAGAATATCTAATGTGGTAGCTTAAGTGACTTATTTAAACAAAAATATTTCAAAGTCATAAAAAGGATAAGAAAGAAGAAAATGATATTTTAAGCATTGATACTTTAATAATATTTTCAACCCCTGTCCCTTAGGTTTAATTGTCCCTGAGAAGTTTCATTTGCTCACAATCTGAGCGAACTAGCATGACCTTGCTGAGTGTTGGCTCACTCCTGAGACCATCCATCCTAAGGATGAATGCTTTTACTAACCTGGACTTCACTGTCAGTGTGTCTGCACAGAGCTGAACTGATACATCTCCATTTCTTAATGAGGAGTTTGGTCTTAAATGTAGTGAACCCTCTCACTGTGAGGCTGTCTGTTACCTAAGGCTCAAAATCTATCATAATTACCATTTCTCTTAAACACCCATCATTAAGGAGTGCACAAAATGCTTGCCTTAAAAGGATAGTTTCATGGAGATTGCTTCTTGGGTATGTGTCAGCACAAAATGAAATCCCTGGGGTTAAGAAAAAAGAAGCACTTACACATTGAAAAGTGGTGAAAAATCTACAAACTCAAATACTGCCAACTGAAAGGCAGTTAATGGGTTGCATGTTGGTGCAACCAGAGGCAGCCAGCTCTGTGCCCTGCAGAACTGTTGGGGGAAGATTTCCTTTACTCTTGGTGGTTTGACATTGAAAACCAGGAACCCATTATGTGAGAAATAGCTTGTTTTGCCTAGAAAAGAATATACGTCTAACTTTGTGCTAAAAATTATAGGGAGTTGGCTCAAAGCAAAAAATAAAATAAAAGCAGTTATACATTAAAGTAAAAACCCTGCATCATGATTTATTGACTTTGGCCATATCAATTTGCTAAATCATATGGATGCGATTTAAGAAGAATGTTATTTTGAGAAGCTTTGCTCCCCTTTAATTTGACATGACTAAACCTGAAGCCTCTGGAAACCACAGTTCAAAATGGTTTTTCCCCCTAGAGTTTTTATCAATTTGCATTTAGAAATGTAATATTAGCTCTCATGTAGACTAACGATTAATTTTGGAATATTTCTAGATAATAGAAGTCTTATTCCAAAAGTGAAGTTGAGTATCATTTGATATAAGTTAAATATGTTTCTTTTGAATTTCATATATTTTAAGGTTAGTCAACATTCCTACTGGTATCTAGTTTTATTCCTTTTCCTTTCACTGTTTTATATGCTATTGGGATTGTTCTACGTTTTTTAAACAATAGAAATGTTACATTATATCTTGGAAATTATCTCCATGAAGATCTATAGACTTGAGACTGTTATGTGAACTTTGCCCATTTGAAATATTGTCTTTATTTTTGATGTGAGTGTACACTGTTAAGGACTCAAGTTAAAACAGTCTACCTATGTGGACAAAGCACATCCGCCTGGCATCAGATACTGCCAGTGTTACTGACTTTTGAACTTCCCTGGGCATTGCTGGAAGGGTGCCTATTTTCTTGGAAGTTTTTGAACATATGAAAATTTCCTCTTTGTTGTGAATTTTCTTCCTAATTTTTTGAGAGAGGATCTTACTTGTTGTCCAGGCTAGAGTGCAGTGGTGCCATCATTGCTAACTGCAGCCTTGAACTCTTGCGCTCAAGTGATACTACACCTTAGCCTCGAGTAACTAGGACTACAGGTGCATACCGCCATGCCCAGCTACTTTTCTAATCTTTTGTAGAGACAAGGTCTCTCTATGTTGCACAGGTTGGTCTTGAACTCCTAGCCTCCATGCAATCCTCCCAGCTTGGCCTTCCAAAGTGCTGGGATTACAGGAGTGAGCCATCATTGCAAATTTTCAAATGACGATAAAAAAAACAAAAGGATACTAATAAAGAGACTTGAAGAGTTTCTGAATCACAGTTGAGAGATGGTGAGGTGTCATTTAAAAGGGGGTTAGACCAGTCACCTCTACTGTATCTGTCATCCCCTGCCAGCTCCCAATTATACTTTATCATTAAACACACTGTGTGGTAAAGAGATCACCAAGCCTGAATTTTGTTAAAATCTGAATAACTATATGAAACTATATATTTTCTCTTAAAATCTTTTTATATGGAATTGTTTCCTTTTTTTCTGGAAGATATAAGATGCCACCCACTGCTAAAATATTGTTCCCTGTACTTCCTGGGCTAGATCTAGGGCCACAAATAAAAGAAAGAAAGAAAAGTTCTTTGGATCTGTGATCTGTGATTCTTAGCTAGTTTTTTCAAGTGTGAATACGTTTGTGAGCAGTTCATTCAGTTTGCCCCTTTTCTCCCTGTAGGCAGTGAACAGGACGTTCATGGGTGAATGTGCTCCCTGCTGTCCCCAAATTGGTCATTCTGGTACATTGGGACATTCATTGTGCATCACATTCCCCTGGCCTCCTATCACTGATAAAAGGAACATGGCACGCAGGTGTTTAAATTATTTATCATCATAATCGGCCTTTATGTTACACTGCCTGGCCAGCCCCTGTTATTCTAGTGCATAATTGATGGTGCTCAGAAGTGGAAAAGTTAGAAAAGCGGAAGTAATGTGACGCAGCAGTGCCATGAGGCATGGGGCCCCGGCAGTGGGAGCAGTGCAGAGAGGGGCTGCCGCTGGCCACCACCAGGACGCCTCACAAGAGCCGGGGCTTACTTGGCGTCTTGTCAGGAGATTTTTCCTTCTTGCTTTGTCCATGCTGAAAGGGACAGGAAAGGTGGAAAGAGCACATCAGGTTTTTACAGCCTAATTGCATGTCTCATCCTGGCTCTCGGGTAGAACTGGCTGGTTTACTTGTAATTCATCATGAAAAACACATTCATAACGTTTTTGGAGGAGTAGTTCACTTCGGGAAAGGACCGTGAGTCTTGGCCCCATTGGTATTAAGAGTAACAAATGACACACAAATAATGAAAGCAGGAAGAAATTTTTAAAAAGCGGAATGCACTATGAAAAATGACCTCAATGTAGGCTACTGAAGGACTTCCCTCTTGTTATATCTCTGTGTTTCAGTTATTGGAAAGCAAGAAATAAAAAAAAATCTGCATTGTACACAAAAGTGCACTTGTAACCAGTGCAAATTAAAGGCATAGAAAGAAAAGCAAAATACTGAATTATAAGGTGAATTCTACAGTGTAATCTTGGTGGAGTTATTTCAAAAGGATAATTTTAAAACATTTTGCTTAGTAGATTAGGAAAATATTTTCAAAGAATATCCTCAACAATTATATCGGACATCTCCTATAATGGATTAAAAACTTTGATATGTACATTATTAATTCCATGCTAGGAGAATGTTTGAGACATGGCATCTGAATTTTCTTTTATAAGCTTGCTAAGGAAAGGCGAGGAGATGGGAAAATAACAAAATTTCTCTAGATAAAATTTGGTGAGATTTTTGTGTACATTTGAAGGGACAGGTTGTGGAGTACTTGGTTATTGAAAGCATGTTCTTGAATTAGAGTAATAAAGATGAAGAGAACAAGGAAGATGGGGACAGGATGACGGAGGGGAGAACAGATGAGAAGGTAGAGAATAGGATGTTAAAAGAGAAAAGATGTAAATAGTTGACAAGATGGGGGATTGGAGATGTGGTAAAGGGAATGATGAAAGGTCTAGTATTTGCGAGTCTTGCTTACCTGATGTGGAATCTACACTTTTCCTTGCTGGAATTTTGCTAAAGTGTTATAATTTTTTATGTGTTCTTGTAAGTATATAAGGGTTTTTGTGGATTGATGCAATTTACAATTAAAATATGTTGGATGAGAGGAAAAAAGACTGGAGAAGGGAGCAGCGGAGAGCGAGTAAGGAAAAAAAGAAGAAAGGAATAAAAATGAACCAAGAATAATGAAATAAAGATGGAGGAAAAAGCAAGGCAACTGAGAAGAAAGAAAAAGAGATGGGAGACAGATAAGGAGAGGGAAAAGGGGGAGATTAGAAGGAATTAGAGAACCAGTAGTTTATAAAATGCTGTGCCTTCCGTTACCTGCTGTTTTTCCCTCTCAGCCACATGCTAGGCAGCTGGTGGCTGGAAGGCTGTAAAGTGTGGCCAGCATCTATCTCTTGCAAGGATCTCCTGGGAGGTACTGTGAGGGCTTCTTTTTGCGTGGCTGGCCCACTTACTTCCTTTTGAAACCAGCAACCATCCTGTGATAAAGCAGTGAAGAAAATCAAATTGAAACCTAATTGCCTATCAATACAAAACATCCAAATACATGTATTACTTTGAGAATGCAGACCTCAGCTAAAGCCTTGATCAACTATTCTGATAACTTTATTTACCCCTCCCATTTTCTTCCTAGGAGAAAATTAATACTTTATGTCAATGCGTTTTAAAATTGAAAATGATCAGAATATTTTAAGCTATAGAGATCATTTAAGAAGGTATAAATATTTATCTTTTTTTAGTAGGAAAGTAAACATGACTATATCTCAAAATTATACAATTGTATTAAAAAAATTACTTATTTTATATCCATCAGTGTTTTATGGGGAGAGTTGTTCCTGTATTTTCATATAAAACAATAATTTTTTGGTGTCCAGAAAAACTATCTTCTCAATGAGTGTCTGCAAGTATACCCTTTTAGTTTTACCATGGACAATATTATGTTGTGTGTGTTTGTATGTATATGTATATACATAAAAGACACACATATATATACACATATGTACATATGTACAAATGTACATATGTAGAAATATTCCATATATATGAAAAGGATAGGGCATATGTATGTATATATGTGTGTGTGTGTGTGTTGTCAGGCCCTGCATGACAATGTTTTTGGTTAACAATGGACTACGTTTATAATGGTGGTCCTGTAAGATTATAATGGAGCTGAAAAATGCCTATTGCCTAGGACTTACTATACTATACTCTTTATCATTATTTCTTAGTATAATCCTTGTACTTACATATGAAAAAAGTTAACTGCAAAACAGTCTCGGGCAGGTCCTTGAGGAGGTCTTCCAGAAGAAGACATTATTATCATAGAAGATGACAGTTCTGTGTGTATTATTGCTCCTGAAGACTTTTCAGCAGGACAAGATGTGGAGGTGGAAGACAGTGATAGTGATGTTTCTGACCCTGTGGAAGCCTAGGCTGATGTCTGAGTTTATGTCTTAGTTTTTAACAAAGTTAAAAAGTAAAAATTAATTTTAATAAAAAGCTGATAAATAAGAATATAAAGAAAGTACTTTGTACAATTGTACAATGTGTTTGTGTTTCAAGCTAAGTGGTATTACAAAAAATAAAGGTTAAATGAAAAGTTTATGAAGTAAAGAGTTACAGTGAGCTAAGGTCAATCTATTATTGAAGAAAAAGTATCTTTAATAAATTTAGTGTAGCTTCAGTGTCCAGTGTTCATAAAGTGTACAGAAGTGTATGGTACTGGGCCTTCATATTCACCACTCACGCACTGACTCACCCAGAGCAACTTCCAGTTCCGCAAGCTCCATCCATGATAATGTCCTATATAGGTGTATCATTTTTTAATCTTTTATAACATAATTTTACTGTGCTATTTCTTTGTTTAGATACATTTAGATACACAAATATTTACTGTCAGAATAGAAATTTGCTATACAGGTTTGTAGCTTAGAAGCAATAGGCTATACTATATAGCCTGGGTGTGTAGTAGGCTATACCATCTAGGTCTGTGTACGTACACTCTGGGATGTTCATACAGTGGTAAAATCACCTAACAATGGATTTCTCAGACCATTTCTCCTTCATTAAATGACATGTGACTGTTTATTAAATAGACTTTCGAGTAGGGGTGTCCCATCTTTTGGCTTCCCTGGGCCACATTGGAAGAAGAATTGTTTTGGGTGACACATAAAATACACTAACATTAATGATAGCTGATGAGCTTTAAAAAAAATTGTGAAACAATGTCATAATTTTTTTCTCTTTTTTTGTGATGGAGTCTTGCTGTGTTACTCAGGCAGGAGTGCAATGGCACAATCTCGGCTCACTGTAACCTCTGCTTCCTGGGTTCAAGAAATTCTTCTGCCTCAGCCTCCTTAGTAGCTGGGATTACAGGCATGCACCACCATGCCTGGCTAATTTTTGTATTTTTAGTAGAAACATGGTATCACCATGTTGGCCAGGCAGGTCTCGAACTCCTCACCTCAAATGATCTGCCTGTTTCACCCTCCCAAAATGCTGAGATTACAGGTTTGAGCCAACTGTGCCTGGCCAAATCTCAGAATGTTTTAAGTAAGTTTACAAATTTGTGTTGGGCTGTATTCAAAGCCATCCTGGGCTGCATGTGACCTGTGGGCCATAGATTGGACAAGCTTGGTTTAGAGCATTTTTAGATTTGCAGCAAAATTGAACAGAAGGTAAAGAGATTCCCCATATGCTCCCTACTGCCACAGCTTCTCCCAGTATCAACATCCCCCACCAGAGTGGTATGTTTGTTAACGATTGATGAACCTACATTGACATACCATTGTTGCCCAAAATCTACAGTTTACATTGGGGTTCACTGTTGGTATTGTACATTGTATGGGTTTAAATAAATGTATGATGACATGTATTCCACTATTATAGTATCATACAGAGTAGTTTCATTGCCCCCAAAATGCAATGTGTTGTATTTTTTAAATACAGTTTTATATTTTTCTTTTTGGCTAATTGCATTAAATGTAGAATATTTAGAATCATTTAGTAATCATTTATTAGTATTTAAAATCACTAACTTTAAATTGAGTTGGCTAAATTTGTGTGTGTGTAGACTGACACTTAAAATGTTTTATTAAAATAATAGGTAATACATACACATAGTAATTTTTAAACAATATGATGGCAGTTCAAAGATATAGAATGAAAACATTCTAACACCTAACATTCTATACCTTTGAATATTATTTCCTTCCTTTCACTAGAGACAAATAAATGACACTTTAGGAAAATCACTTAGGATGCCAAAGAAACTACAGTTACAGACAAAATAGCCCCTTACCATTTATGTTCTGGATTTGCAGAAAATAGAATGATTATATGAGATAGTTTGTCCATCCTTTCTTCTTGTATCCTTATATAACTTGTTTTGAGTATTGTAATAATAACCAGAAGTGATGTCAGCATCTTTCCCAGATCTCAACAGTACTACCTTTCTTTGTCCTAAATAAGGCCTTCTCTTTTCACAGCCTTCAAAAGACTAAGGGACAGCTTGCATGGGACTCACGTCCATTTATTTTGGCTTCATATTTCATCTTTGAGTTACATCGTAGTTTTGTTTTCAGTCACTGTTACTCATTGTCAATGTAATATTTAGTGTTTATCCAAGTTTCCCCCTGTACAATATGCTGTGATATTTTCAATAATGTATAGATTAGCTACTTTTCTAGAATATGTCTAGCTTCCACTTCCAATATTCTATATACCTACTGGTGAATTTTCATAATGAGTGGATTGAGGAAAGTGGATCAAAATACTTATTCTAGGTACTTTTTGTTTCGAGTTTCGTTTTATGTGCTCTAATATATTTTTTAGGCTATGTCTAACAGGAACTATCTAAAGTATTACAATATGTGTAACTTAATAAGCATATTTATTTTTAAAATTAAAGTTCTCCAGGTGCTGGTAATATAGAGCATTTGATTCATAAGAGACTTCTTAAGAGGCATCATGACATAGCTGGCTTATTTTAGAATTTAGAGATCTAGAAGCAGTTGTCTTCCACTAGCTGTGTAGTCTTAGGCAAATTCTTTAATTTCCTGGTTCATTGTTATTTCTATCTCTAAAATAGATATAACAGTACCTACTTCACAGTGTTATTTTATGGATGACATTGAGTTAATATAAGTGAAGTGCTTAGTACTGTGCATGGCATGTAGTAAGAAATTAATAAGCATTAATTTTTATTATTTGAATGATATATTACTATAGATGTAGCCTAGTTAATCTTGATGTTTTATCTTAATTCATTCTCGTTGAGTAATGACATGTATTTTGAAACTAAGTATTCGTATAGCTCTGATGGAGATAATAAATGTATTTCATAATTGACAGTGAGCAGTGCTAATGAATAGGACTTAGTCTCTTCTAGTAACAACAAATGTTTGCAGCTTGTGTAAACATTGTGGTAATTGAAATGGAAATTCATCAAATATAAAATACATGATTCAACGAATGAAAGATTACACTTACACTTAAATATATTTAAGTGTATTTACAGCTGAGAATTGGTGACTTATGACAATGGCTTAATACTCCTTTTTCTTTTTTTTTTTTTTCGAGATGGGGTCCTGATCTGTCACTCAGGCTGGAGTGCAATGGCATGATCATAGGTCACTGCAACCTCGAACTCCTGGGCTCAAACAATCCTCCAGCCTCAGTCTCTTGAGCAGCTAGGACTATAGGCATGTGCCACCGCATCCGATGTGGCTTAATATTCTTTAAACATTATTGTATTCTCATCTTAAATAGCATCCTCATTTATTTTTGGTGTGTGTTGTGAATGACCAGGTAGTATTTTGTTGAGAAAGAAGGTAGTTCTGATATAGGAATTTGTATGCTCAACGCTCCCTCAGTAACAATTCTTCAGGTGGGAAAGTGACTGATAACATTTATTATATCTATGTGAAGAAAATGAATGTTTCATCCCCATTTGTTGGAATGCAGAGAGCTCAGAGCTCAAGTCATTCATCCAGTTACTCTAGTGTGATTCTTTAGTAATAGTACATTAATTTCATCAAAGTTAACAAACAGATTCAAAATGGAAATAAATCACTCCAATAATATGAGAAGATTGAAAAGGTGGCATATACCTATTTTTAATAGAAAGCAATACTTAATAAACAGTTCCTATTAAAAAATCATTATATTTGATGATACTATATAGAAAATCTTATAATATTAGCCATGAATACAGCCACTAATTACAAATAATACAGCTTGAGGATTCGTTCCACAGCTTTGGATTGGGGAGGAAGGAGGAATGGTCTAGGAAGTCTAGGGATCCATTCATTTTTGCTCAGGGGACCACCAACTGTGAATGTCAAAGAAATGCTGATAAGAAAGAAATATGTCTCTCTTAAATTAAAAAAAAAATCAAAACCAAATCTAAATCTAAGTATATTGAAAGTAATGTTGAAACAGTCTGAGTTTAATAAATAAACATGTTCTTTGAGGCTGTTAATTATATATGTAATATCAGAGGTATGTTTTGTCAAAGCAAAGCACCCAGCGTGGCTCTAGGTTCAACAAGGCTGCTGTCCACTGCATAGATGTCTCATTCTTATTAGCAATTTATAGAAAATATATCTGGGCGTGGTGGCTCATGCTTGTAATCCCAGGGCTTTTTGGAGGTGAGATGGGAAGATTGCTGGAGGCCGGGAGTTTAAGACCAGCCTGGGCAACATAGGGAGATACCATCTCTAAAAAAAATTTTTTTTAAATTAAGCAGATGTGGTGGTGTATATCTAAAGTCCTAGCTACTTGGGAGGCCAAGGCAAGAAGATACTTTGAACCCAGGAGTTTGAAGTTACAGTGAGTTATGATCGCGCTACTGCATTCCAGTCTGGGCGACAGAGCCAGAGTGAGACCTTGTCTCAAAAAAATAATAAGAAAAGGAAAGAAAACATACTGTGGACTATTCTGTTTTCTAGGATGATGACTTGTGAATTTTAATTTGGTGATTCTGCTTTCACTAAAGTTATTAACAACCATTTGTATACAGCACCACGTTTTAATTGGACTAGAACTTCTATTTTGCATCAGTATCTGGGTACAGTCAGTGCTTCATTAAATAACACTGATAATCAGTTCATAAGATCTTACTTCAGTGAGTGATCATCTGTCATGATCGACTTGAAAACAGGTTTTGTCTGAAGCAAGCAAAGGAATTGGTTTTCACTGTGTCTGTAGCTGTAGTACTGAGATATTTGTTGAGCTTATACTTAATCTTCTATATTGTAATTTAAGAAAAGCAACTTAACTATGTTCAACTAAGTTGCACATTTCACTAAAATTTGAAAATCATGGTAATAAGACAGGGATTTCTGAGTTATAATCAATAAGACTAATTTAATTTAGGAGTAGCTAAGGAGAAAGATGAAAATCAAGTACAGTACTTTGAATTATGGAAAGTGTCACATTTAATTTCACAATTGGTTCTGGTGTGTTTGGGGATTTAGAATAATTTTATACCTTAACATTCAATCTTTATTTTACAGTGAATAAGCTAATTTTAGATGACTGCGCAACCTGTTTCTGCTTGCTATTATACAATATTAGCTTTTGAATAATCTGGTAATTCTTATTTAACACCAGTTAATAAGGAATTAGAGTAATAATATTAGATGTGAATAAATTGCTTCAAATTATAACATGTTATGTAGTTTATCTAAATTGTTATTAGTAATGGAAAAATCAGCAAGGCATGCTGTCTGATGGTGATTTATTTTCATTTGTCTTTGTTCTGCTTTATATATGTATGTTGGGAGACATTGGTAATTGTGAATTTAATAATCATTCTAACTTATTGGTGATAGCTACATATAGGAATGCATAGACCATCTCAAAAACCTCACCTGTGAAATAGAGTATACACCAGCTGGCTGAGAAAACAGCCAACTAAATTTTATCAGTTGAGTTAAACAAATGGCCATTCAGAAATAATAACTTTAAAAAGCTTCCTTCTTTATTAGCTCTGTATAGTATTTCAAAAATTAGTTGCTACAGCATAAGTTTGGAAGTTATTTTGATGAGTGTCCTACTTTCAATTAATAAATCTCTCAGACATATTTACATGTTCACATTTTGAATTGCATTAGGGCCAGCATTGGGCATGAATGCTGGATAAAAACACAGAAAGCTACAGGAATGTTAAAATTAACCCAATAAAAATTACTGAAGCTATTTTCATTTGGCTGAAATTATATTAAGTAGTCGGTAATTGAATGCTTATATATAAAATATAATCTTTGTAAAAACCATATTTTTCCTCTTAAATAATGTTCAGAAAGGAGGTTTTAAAGGTAAACAACAAATACCTCACATATAGCATACGCTAATTTTGTTGAGACTATTATGTATGTTGTTATTATGTATGTTGTTACTTACGCGTAAGAACACTAAAGGGAAAATTAGGTTATTTGTGACTTCAGTGGGTTCATTTTCAAAATGGGTATTCTTTGGAGGTGGAGTTAATCCATGACTTGAATTTTATAGAGGAAAACTATTTCTGCTGTAGATTTTCACTACCAAGTTGTTGAAGTTTATGGAGAGAATATTTTTAGTCAACAAAATTAGTAAAAGCAGACTTTGGCAAAGGAATGTAGACACCTGTGCTGGACCACATGTCTAGAAAAAGAGGGAAAAAACAATCTTTTAGGCTAAGTCTAAACCAAATAAGTGATCTACTTTATAGTAAAAATTGTGCCATCAGCATAATTATTATATTATGCTTAATGCACTGATAGTTAAAATTTTTGAATTCTGTTATATCTGCTGTCATGTAGTGAAAGAATGAAAACCATGAAAGCTGTGCAAAGTTCCTCACTATCTGATTGCGCTGTTTTAAAGAAAACAGGTGAAGGATGTTTCTTATGCAAGTGGGAAAGCTAAATTTCAGCCATTGACTTTTGTCATTATAACTTGGTCTATGGGTCACTTTTGCCTTTGAGTTAATATTACCTTTTAATTACAGATTGAAGATGAATGCCCTGACAAAATTAGGATGACACTTAGTGATTTTGTAAAATCCAGATATACTAGATTAAGGCCTCTTTCAAGTCTTAACTCTGCATATTTCTAAAGCAAAATAAATTCTATTTTAAGAATGTGAATTGGATGAAGTAGGCGACTCTCCCACTTGTATATTGAAAAAAAATTCTACCTTTCTTTAGTTTCATTTTGCTGATAATCTTTGGAATTTGGGGAGGAGGTGACTTAGAAACAATACAGCCCTGTTCAAAGAAATGAATTTTTAAAATCCTGTAAGCCTTTACCACAACGCTTCTTTCTTGTCATATTTTGGGTGACTGGAGAAAGAATTAGCACATCCTTAGGATCATAAAAGCTCTTTCTGCCTTTGTGATTTATAGTATCAGCAAAGTGACATTTTTTTTTTGGACTGTTCCCCTCCTCTTTTAAAAAATGTTTTTGGAAGTAATAAGGCAAAATTACAAACAATAAATTATTGTAGTGATGGCTGTTCACCAGCCTGCCTACCCATTCATGCTGTACAGTACTTCATGGAAAGTTATGTTTAATGTCACTTAATGAGTCCTTAGAACTGGTGTGCTCTCAGACACTTTGATGGACTGTTAAATTTACAAATGTTCTAGGGCTATAAATTATCATTAAACATTGAGAAAGAAAGAGAAGTTTTGTCTACATATTTCGCATGATTTATTTAAATTTATAACCCAGGAAGCTGAAAATAGGTAAGGATTTGGTGCTTCTACTCATATACTGGAATTTAATCTGAATTTGGTACATTTCTGGATCTGAATCAGAGATAAATTTGCATGAAAACAAATGCAAACTCTTACTAAGAAGTCAGATTAACTACTGATTATTCAGAGAGATGAATCTTAACTATTACGTGTCCTCTTCTTCTTGCCCCAACATTTCATTGCTCATTAGCATCTTCACTGGCACCTCTAGATGAAATAAAGGGAAGTAGAACCCATCTGGGGAGGCAGTACTGTGCGATGGTTAGGATTGCCTTGCATTTAGTCAGTTCCGGGCTTGAATACTTGTGAGTGTTCTACTTCTGAGACTCTAAGTCTATTACTCAAACTCAATCCACCTGAATTTTCTAAGAAGTAAAATTAAAATAATAATATTGACATCAGGATGTTGTTGTAAGGCTTGACTTGGAGAATGTAGGGAAACTGATTTGCTAGGAGTTTAGCATCGTGGCATAATAGAGGTATTCAGTAAGTGGTAGCTATTATTACCATTTTAGTACTGGTTATGCTATTCTAGCAGAAGTCTTGATAGAATAAGATACTAAACATAAGATAACAACTATGTGTTTAAATCAGTTATTTTTCAACCATAGCTTCATATTTTCACCTGGAAAGCTTTTAATACCCATACTCAAATATCCATATGTTGACCCCAACCCAGCAATTCAGTCAGGATATTTGAGGGTGAGACATGAGCATTTTATTAAAAGCTTCCTGGGTGATTCTGTGCAGCTAAGGGTAGCAAAGCACCTGAGAATCCCACTACTCTGCCATTCCTTAGGATGCAGTTTATCCATATGGCTCACAATGGATACTAGGGCTCCAGCCATCAGACTTACCTTCTAGACAGCGGGATAGAAAAAACAATTAAGAGAAACATGTTCCCTCCTTCTAGTAGGTCTCATATTTAGACTTGTCACATTGGTAAATACTTGATCACCTACTTGCTAGGGGAATAACCTATAAAATGGAGTCTTTTTTTTTTAAAGGCAGCCATGCATTCAGTTAAAAATTAGGAGAAAGATACAGGGTTACATTACAGTTCTGAAAATGATCAAATCAAGGCAAAGTCAAGTAGAGGAGGATGATATTATCTCCTGTTTAAACACCTCTGTCTTCAACACCGATCTCTTTTCACCTTAAAAAACAGCTCATCTAAAACCAAACTCACATCTTGTTTCTTCTATGTTAACAGCAACTAAAAATCTACCCAAATAGTACCTGTGACATCCTCTTTTCCTGCTGCTTTTTTTATCCCCCATTATTTTATCCATCGTTGTTTCATAGTGATAATTAATTACATATTTTTTAGTTTAATGCACAGTTAATCCTCATAATAAGCCTGTGAATTAGGTATTAGTCCTATTTTACACATAAAAATATGTTGGAAAGTAGCTCTCTCATGATGAGCTGCCTCAGAGAGGTGGATCCAGGAGATGGATTCATGATTTGTTCGTCTCAAAATGCGTTCTCTACAGCTTTGTGTTCCATGGCTTCCCTCATGTAATCAGATAGGAAATTTTGTTGACTGGACCTTAAGTAGGCCACATTGTTTTAGGGGGATCCTTTTGGTTGAGAATACTAAAATTGAAAGTCTCAGCATTTATTTTTCTTTTGCCCTTGAATCAGGCACCCATCCTTACTGTAAAGAATGACCACTTCTGGGCAGAGAATGTCCCAATGTCACTTATTGTTGCAAGGATCCTTGCCATGCTGTGGGCTGGAAGCAGAAGCCAGCTTCCCAACCCTGGGCCTGCCTGGTAGCTTCTTTGTGCTTCTTTGTCCTCCCTTATTCCACACCCCCAGTCTGTTTTCTCCTAGATGTTTCTGCTAAAGTTATCTTCTGCGAGGTCTGTCTGCCGCAGTTATCTTCAGAAATGTGAATCTGATCACATCTTTCTTTTGCTTAAAATTCTTGGATTGTTCCACATTTCCTAAAAGATGATTCTTTACCTTCTAGCCCTGTCTTCTCATGTTAATGTTTACCATTGTCGTCCCACCCACTATTTTCTAGACATAACAAATTGCTTTCCCTTCCCTAATGTTCCATTCTTTCTCACCCTCTCACACATGGTGACCCAAATGTGGATTTTTCTTACTCCTCTGTTCCACCGTATTGGTTCCTGTTTATTCTTCAATTCTCAGGTCACATGAGTTATCCCTGTTTCTTTACACGTAAAGTTTTGCACATATAACTCCATTATTGCAGTAAGTATTTTATATTGTAATTATTTGCCTGTATTTTTTTCCTTTAGCCTGTAAGTTAATAGGAGGAACTTTTCAACTCTTTTTTACCCCATCCTGTTTCCTTAATTATGCATGGTAGGGGACACTTAGTTCATACTTAATAAATATTCACTAAAGAGTACATATCCTGAAATGATTAACTCTTGGAATATGTCGAATAAGGGTCTTTTGCAGTGTTATCTAATATTGTGTTGCATTTGCCAAATATAGTGAAAAATAATTTGACTTTGCTCTCTTGAAAAGAAAGCAGTATTGAAAATACAGAGCCCATTATTAAGTCAGAAAAAATGTATTCTCTAACCATCTCTTTTAGTTGACTTGGTACTTCTCACATTTGGGAGACTGTATGCATAGACTTAGGCAATAGAGAAATGATTTTTGACTTTCTGTGTATACTGTCCATAAATATGTAAATGCACAATCAGTTTGAAATAAGTAATTTAGAGTATTTGGTAATTTACGGTACAAATATTGACAGATTGCTGCTGAATTGGTGGTGAAAGTAAATGAAATGTGGCCAGCAGAATTAGGAGTTACCCAAATGGGAATGTTGTTTTTGTTTTTTAGAAAATGAGAAATGCCAAATGTTAACAAAGATTTTGTCAATATTCTTTATTGTTTCAGATTTGTGCAACTTCATTTATAAATGAAAATCAGATAAAGGTTGACAGAGCTGGAGCTGTTAAAGGGCTTAGAGGGAAGTGTCTGAATAAGGCACTCTGCATCTCCTATCTGAGAAGCTCATTGAGGTTTGCTATTGTCAGCCTACAGTGCTTCTGCAGAGATCTATAGCTATTTAGTGCCCTTGGGCTGATTTCTTTTGGAGATCTATTTACAAATGGAAAATTGGAGGAGTCACAGTTTTGTAGCCAGAAGTAGAAGCATAGGTCTTGGTTCTGTGTACTGTCTCTTAGAGAAACAAGTAAGCTGTTTTTTTCTGTTATTCACAATTAATAGAATATGAATGTGTTGGGGGGGCTGCTAAGGATGCTAAGAATGGTGATGCTACTGAAAGACAGAAGTTCCAGCTGATGTAGGCTTCAGAAAGGAGCATGATTTAGATTAGAATTTACCTTCTTGCATTTTAATTTGCTTTGATTTTTTTTAAAAAAATTATTTGCCAAGACTTGCATGGATGACATGCAAGGTCAAGTGGAGGTGTGCTGTGTAATATATTCAGCTAAATTTTGGTTTCTCAACAGTTTTGCTCAATGCCGTTGGTTACTTCACTCATGAAACACACATTTATAAGAGTACACAACTGGCATAGGCACATTGAGAACATGAAGAGAAATGATTCTGGGCATATCCCTTGAGAAAAAGGTAGAATGATTTTCTAAGCAAAAACATGAAAAGAGACATCATTCTTTTTTAATCTTAGTGGACATTATCCCGAGTTGTGCATTCCATAAATTAGGCAGTCAGGCATTTTGACATCTTAGTCAGAGACTCAAGTGGCATGTCATACATTTCCTCTTGTTTCGTGTAAGTTTTCTCCAAAATAGCAGACAAAAGTAGTTATTTTCCTTCTCATTCTAACCTGGACTCTGAAACTTTGGTGTGCTAAAACTGTCAGGAAAACTGTGCCTATCCTGTCATCGCCAAATCTGACATTTCTGAAGATTATGCCAAATGTATTTTCTGACACATTTCAGTTGATTCAAGCTGAGAGGTACTTCTTATCTTTTGATTTGTCAGTCTACTGGCCTGAGGAATATAGCTACAGTCCCTGGGAATCATATGACATGTGGAAGCTGAATCACTGTTTTCAACTGCTGTCAATTAGTGTTTGGAAATGGAAGAAAAAAACCCAATGCTTGAGAATGTCACAAGTTCATATAATGAATTTTGTTTAAAATGAATTTCATGCTCTTTTTTTTTTTTTTTACTATTATCAAGTAACTGAAATACATCAAGATTTTATTATCAAATTAGCGCTGAAAGCCTCAAATTCTCTCATTTGGCCTTAGTTGTTCAAAAGAAACAGAGGAGAATTACTGATCAAGCTTAATATTTTGGATTGCATACATACTACCCACATAAAGATGTTGTGCCAAGAATGGGCTTGGTACATAGTAGGAGCTCAGAAAATCTTTCTGTAATGAATGAATGAAAGATTGCAGGTTGTGTACTGGGTCTTTTTTTTTCTCTTGAAATCCATGATTTATTAATTAATTAATTTATTTTAAAATAGAAATGGAGTCTTGCTATGTTTTCCATGATTTATTTATTTTTTTAAAATAGAGATGGGGTCTTGCTTCTGGGCAGTCTTCCCCACCTCAGCTTCCTGAGTAGCTGTTACAATAGGTACTCACCACTGCACCCATCTTGCAATGCGTTATTTTGAATCTGAGTTTTTTATAGGTTCACTTACTTTAAGTGGATGCCTTTCTGTAAGGCAAAAAATTAAACTTTATTTTGTTTCCACATCTATTTGAATTTCACTCTAGCCCCAACAGAGCACTTCAGTCCACATCCTGCATTGCCCATTCTCACAGTTCTCCCACTAGAAGGTAGAAAAGAAGAGTAGTACTTATTTTATTAGTAGTTTATAATTCTTCCTATTTACTTTTGAACAAGTGCAACTCTTCGGGACAAACTTGCCTCTCAGGACACATTTTCTTTTCTTCCTGTTTTACTTCCTTTCCCACTTCATTGTCAGATCTGAAGTTGCAGATAATGGCAGCGGGGAAAGCTGTTGTGAGCTTTGGGTGGTGATGCTGGCAGTGACTCTTTACCCACTTCTCTGATTAGAAAGCAAGCTTCCCAAGAACAGGCAGAAATCTGTTCTATCTATTTTGATATCTCTCCAGGTTTCTAGTACAGTGACCAGCATCTGGTTGGTACAGAATGAATGTTCCCAGAATTAATGATTGAGTGAGTAGGAAATACGGCTCCAGTTCCATTTTCTCCTGTATTTGGAGACTGTGTGTGTGTGTGTGTGTGTGTGTGTGTGTAATGTTTAGTTTTTTTATGGGTTAAAATTTCATGGTAAGGTAGGATAAGAGTAATAGTATCTGCTGAATCAAGGTTAATATTTTCTGTGTTAAAGATGAAGATACACAGTGGGCAAAAGCCTTTAGATTTGGTTCTTGATGATCCTTCCATAAAAGTACATTAAGGGTGGGTCGGAGTTTCCTCCACAAAACTGCCGATGTGCTCTCTGTCCTTAGACATAAAGATCAGGCCAAGGAGTAGAAACGGATCCTCTGATTGGCTCCTGGAAGAAAATGAAATGTTAGGTCTGGCTATTTTCACATGTAATCAAAAGGACCTGAACTCATTCAAATTATTATTTAAATTTATAAAAACATGATTTTTGTTTGTTGAATAAAAAGCATTGGCTCCCCAAAAGTTTTCACAGTGTCATTTTGTAAGATTACAACTTGTAATGCATCTGACTTCCCAGATGTAGCTACTGTTCAGGTATTTCTTATAATTGACAGGATACTTTCTACTAGCAACTGAAATGTGGCTCTTTTCTTTCTTCCTTTTTCTAAAAACTGTGTATGTATATACATACATATAAAATGTATGTATAAATGCATATGTATGTATGTATGTATTTATGTATACATTTATGTATGTATGTATTTAAAAATATATACATACACACATTTGAGAAGCTCTGGAGCTTTATTTATTTATATATTTCCTAAAAAGATTGTGCATGAACTTTATTCATGTATACTTCCTATACTGCATCAGCTCTCAGTTACCCACATGTGGTTTATTCAGCCTTGGGATTTACCTGCAAAAATTTTTCAAGTCCCAGGCTGCTCTGTTATCATCATTTGTATGAATTATGTTAGTGTCATCAGTGTATGCTGTGGTAGTGCAGCCTAAACCAAGCATAGCTGGGAAGGCAAATCAACCCATCCCCTCAATATTATGTTCTGAAGCAAAATATTTATCATTTTTGTCAATCTTTTCCCATTTGGAATCATTCTACCCATTGTTAGCACAGTTGACTATGAATTACATGTGCTCTGATTAAAGACAAAGTACCACATAAAATAAAATCTTATAATTTGCTTTAATTATCCAGACTTCTTTAGTGAAATTCAATCCTTTTGACTTGATCAAAGGTGTTACATGGAAAGGTTTGATTGAACTTGGGTTACTGATTTCCATATAATAGTTATTAAATCCAAACATAGTTTTTCTCTCTCTCTAACCCCCTGCTTAAAATACAATACTAGATCTTGAAATGAAATATTATTTGAAGAATAATTTATAAATGCAAAAGTATTCTTTCTTGTTTTGTATATTAAATATCTTTGGGTTTTAACCATAGTCTATGTATATTTCTTATTTTATGTAAACAAGGTGTGTCTAACTTCTGACCCATTCATTCAGTGTAAAACACAGCTTTTGCTATAACTAGAGGGAGGAAAAGATGGAAGAGCGACCCCTCCCTTTGTGTTGATTATATCTCCACCTGACTGAGGTTTCTCGTCATGGGATAAAAGAGTGATTAGTCAGATTTTAAGTGAAGCAAGCTTTTAGAGTCCAAAAGAATTTTTTTGTTGTTTGTTTTTTGGTCTGCTCTCTAGAAACCAGAGAGGAAAGGATGCATAATGGGATGCTGCACTTGTGCATTTCGGCAAAGATCTAATCTTTTTGAATTCATTGCTTGTGAGTTATTATTTCTAATCATACGCTTGATTGACTCCAGCTAAATGACTGTCTGACTGCAAAGGCAGGGGTGTTAAATCCAAAACTGTAAGTGCGCATTTTAACTGAAAATAGGGATCATCATGGAATGCCTTCTCAATCAGTAGTGCCTGATACCACTCCTCCCAACCCGAATGTATTTTTAAATAGAAATTCTCTCGCATCCTCTTGACAGAACAGAGCATCACAGAGCATGATTGAGCTCCAGGAGAGAAGACTGAAACCGTGGAGGGGATACCAAAATGATAAAAACTGAGGCTTCCATAGTTCCACAATTAGTGTAGTTAATATGCTACTTTACTAGCCTGACAAGTCAGTCAGGTGCCCCTTAAAATTCCAATTTGTGATTACCTTGTCATTTTAAAGATTTCTTTTTAAGGTGGAAGAGAAACGAGGTTAGTGGTAATTTCTTTTTAGAAGCAGAACTTGGCCGTTTCTCTCAATGCTTTTTTTGCATGAAAATCTAATAGATAGCCTAATTTTCTTTTGGCAGTTAACAGGTATTTTTCAACATCAAAACATTTGCGGCTCCTAAATAATTTGTTTAAAATAGAACAAGATAAAGTAAAATCCCATGTCTGAAAAGGAAATGGCAATAAAAGCTGAGCTTGCTATACATATGTCATAATTTTTTGGTATCACTTTTAAAAGATAGTTGTTAAAGAATTAAACATTTCTATATAGTGCTCATTATATTATAACTTCTTAGAAAGATCTGTTTATTATATTACTTAGATCTTTGCCTTTCTTGCTTTAACATGGCACAAATATTCAAAAGTTCCTTCCAGATTTTTGAGAGAAAATGTTACACAACCAGGAGTCTTAGAGGAAATTCAGGTGAATGTCTTGGCGTGGCTATCCTGAAAGATAAGATAACCATTAGTCTTGGAGAAGAGACTTTACTCTAGAGGCAGCTGCAGGTATTCAAAGATAGTATGTGTGTGTTGCCTTCAAAATAGGAAGAGATATAAATAGACACATGACAAATAGTCTGAACACCTTCATGTGTGAGAATGCCATCTAAAGATGAGTGTTTTCTCATATGACTAACTTATTTTTAACAGTATATTTTATTGATAATTTAAAAATAAATTGCACATTTTATATAAGGTAATACTTTGTATATGATTTGACATTCCCCAAAATACTACCTGATGTTATCAAACCACTTGAAATTTAAACATTGTCAACACTATGTTAATATGTCAAATATTCAGTTGGTTTATGGTTTAAAAGTAAAATTTTAATTTTTTGTCAGTATCACAAAGCTTTATTCTGGAAGATCCATCCAGTTTTGTCTTATGCCTGGGGAAGAGATTGACGTTGCCATGAACCAGTTCCAGCAAAAACCATTATCTGTGTAATTAGTGCAGCAATGATATTGTGGGGATATGGATTATGTGTGTAAACTATACAGTGTGTGATATTTGTGTGTTAATCTGTTTATGAAGGTTCATTAGATGGTGAGTAGGAACAGGTGCTAGGACCACTGAGTTCTCTGAGGATCAAAAGGTTAGATAAACTGCTTTTAGGATTTATGCAGGGTAGTGATTTCCATGTCAGTTTAATTATCCTTATGTTTTACAAGACTGTCAATCAGGATGCCTAGAAATCATATGGAATTGGAGGCTCTGAAAACTTTTGAGTCTTTTCTGATTGGGTTTATCTGATAATCATTCTTTTCATGATGACCTTAGTTGAAATGAAGAGCTGTTAGAACTACAAGGCCTGCTTTAGTGTCAGAAGAAGATTTAATCAGGAGTCTATCATCCAGTGAGAAAAATGCCTTTCATTCTCTTTTCATTTATTTGAAATTACTTAGTGATTCCGGAATCTTATTGGGGTCATTTACTTTGATTTTTAACTTAGCAATGTAACTCTTGAAATACTTTATGTAAATGATTTCCTTCAAGGTGCACTGTTTAAAAAGCTATCAATCAGTTGAAAATTGTTTTTAATTTATTTCACTCTAGAAGCATGATCTGTCAGGAGGAAATGGAGAGAGAACAGAAGTTCATATAGCAAGGGTTATGCTATGCCATCCAAGCATCAGTTTTTAATGGGTTTTTGGTGTTTTCATCCATTTTAGGATATTTAAAATATATTGAAGATTATTTTAATTTGGTGGTAGTAATTATACTGGCCATATTACAGTTAATAACTTGTATATCATTTCTTTAACCCCACAGGCATAAAAATAAAGAAACTTAGATGATATTAAAAAATACCCTCAGCAATTTTCTAGGCCTGTTACTTTTATAAAACACTTGAGATTTTATTTTTATTAGTGTAAGACACTTAGAAATGAGTAACTAGCAAATAAACTTAGTGATATAATTCAAGTTTATATTGCTCGGTTAATAAAATGTACAAAATCACAGCCTTTCCCTAGGTTTTCCTTCATCATTTTTTTTTCTTTATTGCAAAAGAAAATTGTTAAAGTTATAGAGTTTCAAGTCTTTTAGGAAATTATCTTCAGTTGTTTGTCTTACTTTATCACTGTTTATAGATGATGAGCAAATTTTGTGGCTTTTGCCAAAGCAATGAGTCTTTTAGAAATTTTATTTGGAAACTATTTATTTTATTCCCTGTTTTGCTACTGAGTTTGTATGTCTAGAAGGTTATTTCCTTTAACTTTTATTCATCTAAGAGGATTCTGGGATCTTATTGCAGATTTTACAGTCTGGTAAACACAAAATGTATTCTTCTAGTGACTCTCTTCCATTCTCAGCAGTTCATTAAGTAGGCTTTCCCTGTATTAATACAGTGATGGGAATATCACAACCTCGGTCTTTATGTTGGAGAGCTGCTCACAGCTTTGTTCCATTTCTTCACTGTGCATTGCAGTGATTTGCTTCTGTGTGCTTCTATATCCTGATTAAACAAAGAGCATACTCTCATTGATAACTTTTTAATACTAATTCTATATGGGCTTTGACAGTTACCAATTATGTTTACTGTCTATTTGAGGTAGATATTTTGGATGAGCTTTTTTTAAAACAAAAGTTGTATTTCAAATTATATTTTAAAAATAATTTTTACTTGACCAGTTTTTTGCTTGCTTGGGCTATTGATGTTTGCAGTTTCTAGTAACAAAGAGGCTTTCCTGGTTTTAACCTGTCTGGTTTTAAGAGTTTGGAGGAGGCCATATAAGATGATCTTACTTGACATTCCTCAATAATTCATGTATTTCTGAATTCTATACAATTTTATTACGTTGTTATAATGCAACTCATTATAAATGATATAGAAGGTATAATTAGTCAACTTTATGTATTTATCAGTAAAATTTGCCTCCCAAGAAACCATCAGAAATGAATAAGAGAAATAAATGTAGTACTGGTAAAACAACCCAAGATAATTTTCATGCAGATGCTTTCTATTGAATGATGATATTTGAGACATGGTAAATTTATGTTCAAACCCTTTGTTAACTTCTAAAGAAAGTAGATACATTTGAAGGATATTCGTTAATCATTGCTAATGCCTACTTTCCATCCTATGTTAATGTTATATTCATATGTTGTCAAAATTACTGTGCAGATAGGAACAGAAGCAGTTACCCATTTAGTTTCCATAAATGAAAACCAGCAGAGAACATGATTTGAAATAATTACTACTTTTGGATTCATTCCTTCATTCACTGCTACCAGTGTGCTTTTCATTACTAATCAAGTCAAGGACTTGGGTTCATGCTGCATTCAACTAGCTAATTTAATTCCTTTTCAAGACCAAAACTGCCCATCCCAGCCTTGGCCTGCTCCTTCACCAACATTTATCTTTGGAACCAGTTGAAAGCTCAGTGTGACTACAGTAGCACAAACTTAGATCCCTATTTAAATAATTATAAGCTGATGCTCTGTGTCCTGTCATATTCACGTATTCACAATTAGAAACCAGAATCCTTAAAGAGAAACATAAAAGAAAGAACTTTCTGGATGTATGTGTGTGTGTCACTGAAATAGAAAAAAGAAAACCTAATATATTTACATACAGGATTTGAAGGATCATCAAAATAATCCCAGCTCTCTTACTGTATTGAGGAATACGCTAAGCTAAGACTTGAGCAAATGGTTTCACCTTGTTTTCTGTGGAATTTTACAAACATAGGTTTTTGTTGGAAATGTGTGATTTTACATTGCAAAAAGGTGTAGGCTGGCACAGTATTTGGTTCACTGTAGGTTAAAATATCGACTAATGTTTCATTTGTACTTACCAGTTGAATATAAAATGATTTTAAACACTCTCTTCTGTGATATGATTTCTGTAGCTTTTCTTAAAATATGGCATTTCCAGCTTGGTTTTTATGTCATTATTTTTGTCGGTGGGCTCTGGCTTCGTATGCGTGGTGGAGTGATAAAGCTGTGTTGCTAGGCAGAGTTCTTCCAGGCAGTTCATGCTGGGCTTCATATCTGTCATTGCCCCACTTTCATGTTTCAATGAGGATGGAAATGATTTGAGACAGAATATCATTGGGAATAGGCGCATAGTTAAATGCCCAGGTCGCCTGATTCTCCATTGAGTCATCATGAGTGTCTCTGAACAGTGCCAGTGGTATTCTTGGCACGCGAGGCTCAGCGGGAATAACACTGAAATAGCAAAGATCGAAACCTGCATTGCTAGAAAATTCTCTGCTTGCTATATGACCTTTTCGGTCTTCTACCTTTGAATATGTGCCTATGCCTCAGTGCCGCTATGGAAGGCTCAGGGCTGCTAGAAAAAGTGCCAGGGAGAAGACAAGAGGAGATGTGAATAAAATGAACAATTGGTGACACAGTTGTATTAATTTTTCAGATATTCATGGAATTTATATCAGAAACTTGGGACTTTGACACCGTATGCATTGAAAAATAATCAAAAGGTAATTCTAGTTTTTCAATGGCAAAAATTAAGAAAGGATTAAAAAAAGAGGTAGCGTTTTGTGATGATTCAATGATAGCATGACAGGTTTATCAAAGGAATAGAGTGGCCCCAAACAGTCTACAAGGTATCATGTTGAGTCTTAATAGTTGACGAAAACAACTGAATCTTGGCTTTTTCACTTAAAGTGTTTGGCTGTATGAATCTATAAACTAACAAGATCTTGCAGTCGAAGTGCTATGTGTTTATTAGGCTTTTCAAAATGTCTGCCAGGCTGTGGAGCCTCTTCAAGTGGGGCGGGTGTGCCGTGAGGCTGGTCTGCTCAGCATTTCTCTGTAAATGCTCCTCTCATGATATGCCTGAAAACCTTCAGTATTATAATAATGCTAATAAAAATGGAAAACTCTGAATTCTTTATAGATGCATCAAGAAGTGTAATTTCTCTGTGACCTGAATAACTCTTCGAAGGGCTCCTCTGGCCCCTTTGAAAAAAGGCAGCTCTACTATACTGCTTTGTGTTCCTTTGAACATCTTGCTATCTGACTATTTTAAGGACGGAAATAATAGAAGAGAATTTAGCTCTGGGTTACATTTTGAAGGACAGGTGGGCTTCCCTCCCACTCCCACCCTGCAATTTCCCCCCTTCCTTTTCTATTGAACATTGCTATCTGTCCTAGCTTCTCAAATGAGAGGTGATCTTGTGATGAATACAATTAAATGATAATATAATTTTTTACTGATTCAGACTCTTCCACCTTTTGGTTTTGTCCCTTTGAGAATCATAAATTGGATTTGTTATCACGACCTTTCAAGAGGCACCATTCAGTGATCTTATTCTAGTCGGCAGCGGGCAGGGGCACAGCGGCTGGAGGAGCGCTAAGGTGGAAGGCACAAGGACTGTGTGTCTCGAGGCCTGTGGCCTTGGGAAGCAGGGCATGTGTGATGCAGGTAAATTTAGGGAGAAACAATTTTAGCAGAGACCCGTTTTCTCTGCATAACACTGTGGTGAACATTGGGCGAGGCGACTTCGGGGATGCAGCCTCCAGCTCTTGCATGGGCTCTGCGGTAATTTTTCTTCCCCGTTTTTGCATGGATCAGCATTGAGGGCACTTGCCGTGTTTTAAGCCCTCTTCTGCTTAGGAATTATTTTTCTGATTTTGACGTGGATCTACTACTCCTGCCACTAATGTTAATAACCAGGGGAGAAAGATCAAAGGAGGCCAAGTCACGGGAAGACGGGAGGAGGGCTGGCATGGCAGACAGTTAGCTTTAATTACCAGTCTTACAGGTAATTTTAGTAATGACAGATTTCGATTGTTGTTAAAGTGAATGGAAATTGTGGATAGTAAATTCTCATTGTTTTTGTTTCTTTGTGTGAATTTGGATGCTGGGGTAGAAGTTGCACCCAGCCATACACGGTAACAACCAAGTGCATCTTATTAGAAATGTAGAGGGGATACCCTTTTAATTGCATTGTGTAATTTTAGTTGGTCTTCTTCCAATTTCCTTCTTAATTTAACAGCCACTTGATTATTTGAGATTTTTTCTTTTATAAATTATTGTAGCTGTAAACATATGCATATGGAATATGCAAAGCCCATGTTTTGCAGGAAGAAGTAAAACACTCAGAATTCAGCATATGAAGACAGCAACCAGGACGTTTTGTAGTGCTCCATTTACTGAATATGTCACAATTAGAAAGCCACTATTTAGGGTTTAATGAAAAAGCTTAGAGCCCTCCCAATTCCAGTAAAGTGTTCTGTTGGCTGGGTATTTGGACATTCACAGAAACTGATCTTTTCGTTCAGTTTCTGGAATAAACCGAGCCTCGGGACCAGCCTGCTTGGGGCCATCATTAATGCCATTGTGGATAAAGGGTGAAGGCTGTGGCCACATGCAGCTCTGCTGACACTTTGTGAAAGGTGAGCCCAGCCGTGAAGTCGTGGATGTGTCTTGCACAGTAGGGAGATAAAGCACAGCCATGAAGTTATAGTTGACTCGGTGCCTCCATCTCCTGCTTTAAGGGGCCCCTCTCTTAGGAGCTCAGGATCCTGCTACTCGTGACCTTCTGGCACCATGACATGCAGGGGACAAAGAGAATATTTTGCAGAGAAGATATTCAGCTGAGATAGGCAGGCAGAAAGATCTGTCTACATGGGACATACAATTTGAAAGTGTCTGCATGAACAAGAAGGAAAGCTAGAGTTTGAACAGTGAATTTTTATGATGAATGAGGCTTAACATTTTAAGTTGTGTATGAGACCGTGGGCCACAGCATGGGAATCTGTCTTCGTTTTGTTGCATCAATGGCTATATCAAGTCTCCTAACACAGTTGCTCAAGAGGAGGTACAATGTGAATCACAGAATGGCGGAGCCGTTTGGGGACTGAACTGAGAAGCAAGCATTCTGAGCAGCAAACAAGACACCTAGAGGCCGGCATCTGTCATTTAGTTTTTGAAGCCTTCGCTTCAGGGAAAGTTACACGTTTCTATGTGCTAAGTGCAACTCATGCTTCAGAATTAATTGCAGCAGCAGTGATGTAACATTGCCAGCCCTCTTCAGAGAAGAACTCGGTCTGTGTTCGTTTTGACGTTGCTGAACGTTGTTTTCCTCATATGGTACTGAATTTTAAAAAATTCCATGAAATTTGTGAGCAGATGGAGAGTAGATCGCTTGGACTACCAGGCTCTGACAGCTTATCTGCATTTTATTGTGAAGGTGGCAGCTTTGGAAGGTTATGAGAGAAGTGTTAGGGGGAGGAGGAAATGCTGAAGGATATAATAGGTTTGTCTGGTCCAGGTCTTTTTATAGATGTGGGTCATGCACAGTAAGCAAGGTGAGGCCCTTTGTGACACTGAAGATTTATTTGTTTTTTTGCTTTTCTCTCTCCTGTGGTCATACACTCCCTCCTTCCTCTCCCCCTCCATTCCCCATAGCAAGTTTGGGAGAAACTTTGTTGAGAGGTGAAGGAGAAAAAGAAGACCAACTTTGAATTTTTAGCTAAAAAGATACAAGTTCAGCTACCAAATATCATAGTCTCTGTCATGATGAGTATTGATTTAAACTGTAGCAACAGATTTTTAAAAATCATTTGTAATATAGGTTAGTAAAATCTGAAATCTGTGAAAAAATAGAATTTGTTTTAAAGGTTTTTTTTCACCTGACATGGCCAGAAAGCAAAATAGACAGTGTTGTCTTAAAACAGTTTTTTTAAGGTATTGATTAACTGGGCTCAAACTCTACTGCAAATGTTTAGAGAAGGAAAGGAAATGTGTGCAGTGTCCTCTCCAGAAGGCAGCAAGTTAGCCTGCTCTCCATTTTATTTAAGTTTGTGCGAGTGTGCTTCCCACCCAAGGGTGGGAGAATGCTCATAAACCTCCACCATTTTCCATTCTAATGTATTGAAGTATGTTATTAGTCATAGCAGTCTGGCTCAGAAATGTTTCATTTGTATATGCAGACAATCTCTTTTAGCATATACACTTCATATTGGCTTTCACTGCAGTGGCAGATTTTTAGCATTTTAAACACAACTTCAAAACTCAAGGCTAATGGCAGAGTGACTATATTCATGTTTTTCTTTCAATTAGGTACCTATTATTAACACAGTTATATTAGATCTCTGTACCTTTGAGAAAGATCGGATAGAGAAACAAAACATCAATCCATTTAGGATTGGAGAATACAGATTTGTGGAAGCAGGGGTAAGAAGTATTAAAATAAAAAATTAATGATGAAGAGAAAAAAATTAGGACTATTCCTGGCATCAGCAAACTCCAGGAGAAAGCCTTTTCTAGTCATTGATCTGTAAAGTCTGTATTTAAAGGATATCAGAGTGCATTGTTCACGAAGTGAAGGGAAAAGATGGAAACTAATATTTATAGAATGCCTACTACAGCTGTGATATTTTGTAGCCCTATGAGGCAGGAATTATCATCTTGATTTTAAGGAAGAGGAAATTGAAGTTTTAGAGAGATTATTTAACCTTCCAAAGTCATGAAGCTAATATGTGGTTCAGGTAAAAATTCTTCCATACTGCATTACTAGTTCTCTCTCTCTCTCTCTCTCTCTCTCTCTCTCTCTCTCTCTCTCTCTCTCTCTCTGTTATACATGCATGTGTGTGTCTGTGATTGGTAGAGTAGCAAGAGTGCAGCATCAAAGCAATTAAAAATAATACAAAACAGGTACATGGATAGATGGCAGAGAGAGGAAGGATTTAGGTTTCCCTGTGTGAATTAAGTGGCTTCTTACACTCGTTCACCCAGTAGGAAGATAAAAGGTATTTTAAAAGTTAAGGCCAATGCTGTCCTAATCTGTTCTTTAATCTGCATTAAAGCTCTGTGTGTAGGCAAATCATATGAGCTGGTGAAAATCAATTTTAATGTTCGTTATGTTACAGGTGATAATGCCACAGTTTGGCAACACACTTTTTTTTTTTAAAGTCAAGTAAAAAGTGGCTTCATTGCATTAAATATTCGCAACAGCTATTTGTCTGAGCACATATAATTCTTAAGATTTACCATACTTGAGTAGCTGGATGATTGGGTAGAGGACTTGGTCATGCTGCATTGATTTGGAGCAGGTGCGCCCTGTTGAGTGCTATTCACAAGTGTAGTCCACTGCTCTTGTCTTTGTTTTTGATCACCTTCTCATCTTGAAGTGACCTAAGTGATATTATACAGGAAACAGGAGTTTTATTAAAATGAGAGTGATACTCCATCCCCTAGAAAACCATTTTATTCAGTGCCAAGAGAAATAGAAATACTTGCCTTCCCCCTGCTTCCTCCCAGTGCCCCCTATGGGCTTTAAAAGGAAGGAAGAAAGCCTGTTATTGAGGACAATATTGAAGGGAAGAGAGGTTGGTGCAGGCAGGGAAAAGGGAGGTTCTTGTAAGAACAATGCATTCTCTGTGTCATTTAAATAGTATGTGACTTTAATTCTCAGTCAAAGCCCGTTGAAATATGTTTGGATCAACGGCACCGCTTTTGCACCCAAAAAAAGAGAAAGGTGCTGGCAATGAGCCATATTGAAATTTCGGGTTGAGAATTTGAAGGTGGAATTGTCGAGGTGGCGGGTGTGGGGGGTAAAGGTCATAACAGCAACAGGATGTACCATTTGCAGACTGGTAGGTCAGCTTTAAATCTCTAGGTAGCTCAGGTTTATTGCTCCTCTAGGGTTTCTCACTGTTATCATGATGGCCATCTGCTAACAGTGCAATTTTCTGTATTCATGTGTTTAGATAAAAGAAGATTGCAAAAAAATTACCAAATAAAGGTTTACCTCATTCTCCTGGCAGGTAACTTTTGTCTAATATGCTGAGTTATGGTCTCGGCATCATGTAAAGTCAAGAGAGTCTCTGCTGGGTCGTACATATGCTTTCCTTCCTAATACCCAGAAGAGGCATTAGGAGGGAAGGAGAAGAATATAAACACAGAAACCACATCCTAACAGCTGCCTCTAGTTAGCTCTGCTTCCCTCCATTCCACCCCCCAGCTTTTAAATCTTACAGCGGCACCTAATTTGTCCCACATGGCTTTCCTCCCAGTGGAACCACTGGCCATTTTTTTTTTTTGCTGCCCTTTTTGATCAAAAGCAAACAGTTATGAAGAATCAACTAGTTTAACTAGTTTAGGCCACTGTCATTAGGCGGCTGGTGTGCAGGTGCCGATGAATAGGCAGGAGATAACCATTTGTAGATTGGGAGAGACTTAGAACACAGTCTGAACCTGTTTAGGTGCCAGTGGACCTGTGAAAACATCCCACAAGTAAGCACTCTATGGAATTAGTCAACCAACTAAGTGAGACGATGAACCACTGAGCGAACTACTGTGATGTGAATAGGTGAGTGGTGTTTGGCCTAGTGGGGTAGATCAGAATCACGTAGGGCGCTTAAATATTTCCTACACATGCCAACCCCTGCTACTGACATTCTGCTGCCTCTATTTTATTAAGTCTGACAGTGATGAATATAGATGGAACAGATCTGTGTTCCAACATGTCTGCAAGGCAAGTGGGTTGCAACTTGCATTATGATATTTATGATTTTTAAGTTCTAATTATTTTTTCTTATATGTGTTACTCATGTCTCTATTCCTTCTTCCATGTTATGTTTTGAATACAGTGAGACCAAAGATAGATGCTTGTAGAGCAGTGTACTGAATTAAGTTGTTTCCTTCACTGAGACTAGTGTTCTGTTTCTCTCTTCCAGCTCCTGTTTATTTCTTAATGTTGCTGAGAAGTAAGACATGAAAGCCATACAATGAATGTGCTCTTCTTGTGACTTTCAAGATAGGAAATTGGGTCTGGTTTAAAAAGAAAAATCAGGGCCAGGTGCAAGCCCATAGTCCCAGCTACTCGGGAGGCTGAGGTTGGATGATTGCTTGAGCCCAGGATGGCAGTGAGCCACGATAGCACCACTGCATTCCAATCTAGGTGACAGAGCAAGACCCTGTCTCTTACAAAAAAAAAGGGGGAGATTAATATTAGTGACTGGGACTAGCCATTCTCTTATAGATGCTTGGCTCTCTAATAATTTATCTTTTAAGATTATCTGAATTTTAAACGCATATTGCAGATATTAAACGCATAATACTGGTTCATGTCCCCGAAGATTTGAGAAATGTGTGTACTTCACCTTGAAAAAAAAAAGTACCCGAATTAGTCCTTACAAAATTACCTTGTCCTTATGATTTTGCCAAAGAAATGATAACTCTTTTTATAAGGTAAGGAATAAACCTATCACAGCTTGCTTTGAAAGGTCATTGTCTCTTGCAAAGTAGATTAACTCACTTTGTTCTATGAGCAGGAACCACACTGCCGCTCTGTAAAACTATACATATAAAGTAAATTTCTGGTATCATTTTATCATTTTGGCTTGCTCTTATAAAAGAAATTTCATGCCTACCAGTTTTCACTTGCTAACATAAGTCACAACTCCTCACAGTTAGAGTGTCAGGACGGACGAGAGTAGTGTTTGTAGCTTGCTTCCACTTGTAACATTCTTTGCTTTCAGTAAATGTACTTTACCAAGCATGGGAAACACGTGTAAAACACTGATGACAGATTTGGTCATTTAATATTTTTGATGTTGGGGCTAGTAGTTAGTAGGTGAGCCACAGTAGTAATTGAAATGAACTTGCATTTTATGGAAGTGAATGACTAAAACTGAACCTTTCCCTTGGTTCATGTGTATTGTTCAGAATGAGAATGCTGTTCTCCTGAGGTATGGCCTATTAATCTCAGTTAGGTGTAAATCCTCATGTAACAGAGACAGTGATTTATCCTGTCACTTAGAAAAGCCTCTAAATTTATATGAAAGCA
Source organism: Cheracebus regulus (assembly GCA_963574635.1). NCBI lineage: Eukaryota > Metazoa > Chordata > Mammalia > Primates > Pitheciidae > Cheracebus > Cheracebus regulus. The sequence continues at coordinate 65,452 of CAUYQU010076132.1, read as the reverse complement.
AGGGATAAAAATTGCCATGATATTTCCTTGAGAAACTACAGTTAATTCTTTCCTTTATAAGCTAAGAATGGAATGGGGAAATTTTCCATTAAAAGGACTAGTGACTCTTTGATGCACCTTGAACTACAACCTTCCTTATAGTAGCTAATTCATCTAGAGTGTCCAGGAAGGAGGAGTTCTGCTTAAATCTGCTTAATCCTTTAAACAATGGAACAGTTATAACTGCTCTCATTGCAAATGTTCTAAAATGTCACAGTCATTACAAGACGTGGTTTGACAAAGTATGGTGAGTTTTCTCAATGAACCAGGACCCTCATTAAGAACACCATTTATTGAACTCTTTGGAAATACCGGAATGCACTCGGGAGCCTTCGAGGTCTGTAGGTTTAGCCTGATTTTTTTTTTATGATTTTTCCCAGATGGCTGCGTCTCCTGCCTCCTGCCAATATCTAGGGCTTTTTATCCCAAAGCCCATGGCCTTTAGTCACTGTGCTCTTCTAATTAGTATTTTTTTCTTTCTTTCTTTTTCCTCCTTTGTGATGATTTCTATTCTCCTCTGCCACGTCTAACCACTGGGAACCTGCTCTGACTTCCAGAATCCCAAATCGGCTTTCCTTTCCTTTCTCTGTTTGTAACCTAGGAACAGTTTGAGGATTTCTAGTTGAACCCAGATAAGTATTACCATGTAATTAAGTCAGATTATTAGTCCTGTTCCCAGCTAGTGAGGTGTTTGGGGGATGGAGGGAGAAATGCGCTGCTCACTCTACCTCTGTTCTGCTGAACAAATGCTATGGGCTCTGAAACTGCTGTTTTCATTTAGCTTGAATGTTCCTTTGTTTTGTTCCTGATGTTCTGGGTTTCCTAAGTGGTGACCAAAAAATGAGAAGCAATTCCACTTTCCCTTCTAATGGCAGGCTTAATAGGCTCTGATTTCTATCTTTACCCCATAGTCATTGTGACTTTTTTCTTTCTTGGAATGGTTATTTGTTGAGATGCCACATCCACATAAATTAACAGGCCTGTTTTGAGGTAGTGAAGTCCTAAATTCTGCCTCATAAATATATTCTCTCAGTATTCAAAGTTACAAACATTTTATGAAAAGCCAGGTTATAGATAGTTACATGAGGTGCTTGTGGATTTTCCAAATTTAACTCTTGCATTAAATGGATACTGAAAACAGCTCCTCATATGGAACATGTTTTTGCTCTGAGTCCCATTAATAATGTGCACATTTTCTGTGATCTTAAATTACCATTCCTTCTTTGCCTCCTCTGTGAGCTCACATCTCTTTCCCAAAATTAACCAGTGTTAAATTCAGAGTAATGCTCATTGTTAGTATTCAGTAAATTAAGGATAGTTTAAATACATGCAGTAAGGCTGGAAAGGGGAAAGTAATTGATTCCTAGAAAGCTGTGAATGACTCCAAAAAGATAAGTTTTTGAAAAAACATCTTACATGTTTAGTGAATATTCTGGCATACATAGTTCATTGTCTCAATGAGTCATCATTATGAAGTTAAATTCACAGAACTCCAGGTTACCTCCATAAGTTATCTAGGTGTTTTTGTTTGTTTGTTTGTTTCATTTCTGTAAAGGTAATAATCAACAGGAAAAGGAAAAAACATGAGTTAAAGAATTTGGAGCACCTGGCACAATGTCTAGTCACTAAGAAGTGCCCGGTTAATGCACTTCACCTTCGAAGTGTTATTAATGTCAGTTGTAGGCAATTCTTTCTTATTTTAAGTCTTATGGACTTTTATTTAGATGGTCATTACCTTATCTACCTAATCAACTCAGAAATTTTCATCTTATTTTGTTCTCTTCTTAAGATTATGTAGATTTCCTAACCTCATTTGATTTTGTGTACTTGATTCATTTTGGTTGTTTTCTCAGAGTTACATTTATTTCTCCGGTCCTGAGAAGATGGTGCAGCCCAAAGCAGTGATGGGCAGAGACTGGTAGTGAATTACTTTGTGCTTCCCTAATGCTCTGCTTTAGGGGTTACATTATCTTCCTTTGAAATGTTCCCCCTTCAGCCCTACCAGCTGACATAGGAGCTGAGATAGAGGTAAGACTGCCTCATGAGTTCTTTGCTTGTCAGTGTGGCCAAAACATTGTGGACAAAGATCCCTTCCCTTGGAACATAGTACAGATGGTCTTTATTTCTAGTAATAATATGTTATGAATGCTTTTCCTATGAAACTAAACCTCTTTCTAAGTTACTTTTAAATTCAACCTGTATCTCGTCTAGGGAGGATGAGTTCTCTATGTTTGGCTAGGGACTGCTAGCTTTAATTTCTCACATTTACGAGGTTTGAAGGTAACAAGAACTTGATCATTGCTTGTCTCAGCTTTCGTTATTTTAGACAAAGGGCTTCTAATCTTTATAGGTCTTCTGGGCTTTTCCGTATCTTAATTAGTTTAGTTTCTCTCCTCTATCCTGTCCTCGGCTTTTCATGGGGTGAGGTCCAGATTTAAGATGGGATACCATATGTAAACATACTTCAGAATTGTATATTAAAAGAGAAATATTTTTGGCTGGGTCTGGTGGCTCACATCTGTAATCCCAGCACTTTGGGGGAGGCCCAGGTGGGTGGATCACTTGAGGTCAGGAGTTTGAGACCAGCCTGGCCAACATGCTGAAACCCCGTCTCTACTAAAAATAATAAAAAAAAATGATGGGGCGTGGTGGCACATGTCTGTAATCCCAGCTACTTGGGAGACTGAGGCATGAGAACCTTGAACCTGGGAGGTGGAGGTTGCAATGAGCCAAGATCGCGCCACTATACTCCACCTGGGGGACAGAGTGAGACTCTTTCTCAAAAAAAAAAAAAAAAAATTTAAAAAGAAGCATTTTTATAAACTTAGCTGATTACCTCAGTTTATTGTTGGCCTCTGGCTACCACAGTGTATTAGGCTGTAATCGTTAGTAAATAGTCATCAGTGGCCAGTAGTTCCTCTTCTTAGGTTGTAGCTGACATCTTGTAGCCAATTGATCATCCTCCAAGTGTAATTTATATTCATTTCCCTTAAATGCATGCCATTACAGTTGCCCACATTTCAGCATCTGTGCCACTGTTCTAGCTATTCACATAGCTCTGTGAAATCTTACTGCAATTCATCTCTTGTTAATTTGGCATTCATTTTCCTTCTGTCACCTTCAAACTTTGGCTGAAATTCACTTCCTCTGGGAAGTAGCCTGTGATTAACCCCAAATGACACTGATCAGTCATATTCAATATCCAGATGACATCAGAGGAACTTTAGCATCCGTGTTCTTCTGTCATTCTGGGTTTTGTTGTAATTTTCATTTCTTGAATCTGTCTATCTTACATTCCTTTTTACTGAGTTTGGAAGGCATTCATGAGATTGAGGAGAATCCTGAAGGGAAGCTGCTGCTTTGGATGATAGCAGGTACTTTCAGGTTTTTCCAGCTACCTTCCTAAAAGCAGCTGCCATTGTGTGTCTGCAAGGCACACCCTCAGAGATGCATTTCTGAAAATAAGAGCAACTCACTGGAGTCTTCATAGCAATGGCACTACAGTAGGATTTTCCTAGAAGCATACTTTGGCAATTGTTCTTCTTTTCTCATCAAATTCCCGAAGTTTTGTTCCATGCTCTGTAGGTAGCTACTTTTCATAAAATATTTAACAAATCTTTCTAGACTACAGTGATATTTATGATTACTACATATGATCAAAAGTTTTCTACCAATTTCTAATTGGCTGTAGATATATTTATTTCACTTTTTAGTAGCTAATACATTCAGAAGGTTCAGACATCAACATGACAGAAAAAGATACAGAGGGAGAAGTCTTGCTTTCTGTCCCTGTTTCCATTATCCTATTCTCCACTGTCCCATATATGAAGCCACTTTTATTAGTTTTTTGAGTATTCTGTTTTTGTGCAAGCCCATGCAAATATATATTTTATAATCCCCACTTTCTTACTTAAAGGATATCATACTTAGAGCATATTGTATCCTCTGTTCTATATCTTGCTTTTTAAATTGGAGATCTTTCCATGCCAGGGTAAAAAGACCTTCTGCATTACTCTTTACAACTTCCTACCACTTTATTGTACAGATATGCTAGAGTTTATGTAGGAGCTCCCTAGTGATGGACCCTTGGATTGTTTGCAGCATTTTGCTGTATAAACAATGCTGTAATGAGTAACCTTGTACACACATCATTTCAGATACATGCCTACTGCTCTTTATCTTCTGGTTCCCTCGCCCATTTCCTCATAGACCTCTTAAGTCACAGAAAAACCAGATATGCATGTTTTATCTCTCTTAATATATCCACAGTGACTTCCTGACTAGGGAGGCCATGCCTTGAACTATAGGTTGCCCCCAGTCCAGGCATCTAGTGTTTCATTTGACTCAGTCCTGGCCTAAATGAGCATCGTAAACTCAGTGAATTAAGCTAAGAGAGAATGAATGTAATTCAAAAGAAATCGTTCACAGTCAGATGTAAAGAGTTAAACATTGTGGAATCTTGCCATAGAGTGAAATATTAAATTTCATTTAGATCATTGGGCAAATTAGAGAAAAAGTGCATGAAAAATGTATTGAGATTTAAGAGTAGAGAATTTAATGTAACTAGCTGTGAGCAACAAATTAGTGTCTTAGTATACTGATCTGAGTTCGTAATTCTGATTTGAATTCTGACCTTTATAAGACCACTTGTATGTTGATCTGTTTGTATTTATGAATTCAGAAGTTGCTTTGTGGGTACATAGCCTTCCAAAGGAAAGACTATAAACTTTTCAAGTAAATAATTCTGTTTTATTCTCCAGTCTTTCTTTTCTTTCTTATTTCTCATCACATCTGGTTTTGCACAGAGTCTGTGGTCCACTATGAACCTTGATTTTTCTATATTAAGCATAACTAGTCTTTTCCTATAATTTAATTTCCTCCATTCATAGATAAATTTAGTTTTTTGCTTATCCTCTGTACTTTTGGAGTATTTACTATTCCACTCAATTTGGTGTCAGAGCCAGTGGTTATGGATAAGATGTTAAAAATTATGCAGGACCCAGGGCAGGGCTGCATTAAGGAAAATTATTTAACTCCTCTGATTCCTGATCTGTAAAATGTGAATAATAACACTGTGTCTTTTTCTCTTTGTTACTGAGAGAGGGGTAGTGGGGAGGAATATGAAGTACCTAGCATGGTATCCGACTTGTGGTAGGTCCTCAATAAATAGTAGGTATTCTACATTATCTCCTACATATATTACTTTATGATTTTCTATTATCTTTGAGGACTCTTAAAGTTATCGTAAATGGTCGAATAAATTATTCAAATGATCTTTAGTGATTATCTCATTCAAAAATAGGAAAATGACTGTAGAAGTTGTTAGAGATCCGTGTTAGTGTGCTTACAGATAATTATTAGGTCTCTCCGTTTAATACTTCTCCATTTTTCTGGCAGTTCATTAGGAATTCTGTCGGGGGATGCACTTCTATCAGCGCGTTATCAGCAGCTGAAGAATTTTCAGTTTTCTGCTCACTCAGTGCTTGTAAAAATTGAATATATATCGTTTCCCCTTTATCATGTTGAAAATCTCTGGTTCATGGTCTGTTGAAATTCATCTTGTTATATTCAGAATGCATCTCCTGGAAGCAGCAACAATACACAAGGCTTGAGTACACTTAATTTTCAGTGTTTTTGTTTCAATTCCTTTTTTACACTTTTTTCTTGGAGATATTTTGTTTTAATCTTCTCTCCCCCCTTTCTCTAGCCAAGTTTTTTGTTTGCGAAAAGTAATATTTTTCCAAGCTATATTCTGTGTGATACAATATGGCCATGTTTCAAGACGTTCTTCAGCTCTTGCATCCAGCTACTAATTCAGTGCTTTGAAAAAACTAGATGATGTTTGTGGTGATGGGTCAGTGCCAGTGGAAGGAAATAATTTTGTGGAAGATGAATCCATTTCCAAGTAATGTTGGCTGAGTGGAAGCTTACATTGGAATTTGTTAGGTTGTCTGATGGAAACCAAATTTGACCAAGATGAGGCTGTGTATGTTATCTGTCTTTGCCTACTCATGTATACCTTATGGTATGTAGATATATAGGACATAATTTCACTTCTATAGCTAATTTTAAGCTTTAAGATGATTTTAAATTGTAGCTTTTATTCCCTTTACTGAATTTTTTTAGGGATCTTTTAAAAATATTGTAATTGAATTTAAAATAATGAGATATTTCTTAAAACAGGTTTTATGTGCATGGTTGTTATCACTATAACAGTCCTGAAAGAAGTGAGTGTTTTAAACCTTAATTTACAGATGAGGAAATAAGCTCGGAGGAGGTAAGTAACTTGCTCAAGGCCACACAGTTATTAGGTGCCAGAGCTAAATGTTGGATCTTGGGTCCTGGGGTCCTGATTCACCTAATTCAATTTTGTCAACTGACTTTGTTTTGTTTAGTGAAGTTCCAATGAGATTTCAGTTTAGGACTGCTATAGTTTGTTGATTCTCTCGGAATGTAAAGTCTCAAAAATCTCAGTGGTGACAAAAATAGAACCTTCAATATTGTTTTTCCTCATGTCAACTTTGGACAGGGGAGAATGGAGGAGTGTTGTCAAAACCTGCTAATTTCATCTACTTCTTTTTGTTGGGAGATAGAGAAATTTTAATCTTATAAATTAAATAACTTTTATACATTTTGGAGGCCAAAGATCAAATTTTCAAAATTATTGTTAATAAATTATTTTTAAAAAGGAAAGACATTTATCACTTTCTAAAAGAAACAGCACATCCATGTTCATTACAGCATTATTCACAAAAGCCAAGAGATGGGAGCAACCTAGGTGGCCATCCATGGATGAATGGATAAAGAAAAGTGGCATATATTTATGTACCATGGAATATTATTCAGTCTTAAAAAAATCCAGGGGAACCTCTTCTATTGGCTTTGGAGCCCACCTCCCTCTGTCTCTATACAGGGGAGCCTCTTTATTCTGCCTTCTTTCTTGCCTATTAAACTCTCCGCTCCTTAAAACCAAAAAATAAATAAATAAAAGAAAGACAGAAAAAAATCCTGTCATATGCTACACCTCAGATGAACCTTCAGGAAATTATGCTGAGTGAAATAAGCCAGACACAGAAAGAAAAATGATTCTACTTATATGAGATATCTAAAGTAGTCAAGCTCTGGAAATATGGTTGCCAGGAATTAGGGGAAGGGGGAAATGGAGAATTTATGTTCAATGGGCATAGTTTCAGTTTTGCATGATGAAAATGTTTCAGAGATCTGTTGTACAACAATGTGCATATAGTTAACACTACTGTACTGTACACTTAAAAAATGGCTAAAATGATAACTTTTATGTTTTTGCCATAATAAAAAATAATGAAAGAAAATTAAATTTTTCTCTAACAAAATAGTTTTGGTAAAATTTTAGCGGTACTGCTTACCATTGAATTTTATTTTTCAATCTTGTTTTGACAAGAAATAGTAGGAGGAAGGGAATATTTATTCTGAGGCAATTTAAAAAAAATATTTGGTGCCTTTGTATTATTACTTCCTAAAAAGGTAAGCCTTTTGCTTATTGCCAGCTATGGATATGTGTTCTTTTTCATTTTTACTTTTTAAGGTTTATGTATCTTTTTCTCTGAATAGCTGTCATTTATTGGGTATGTAGATGCCTGACACGTTGAAGGACATATCTTATCCCGTTTAGAGATCAGTAAATTGAAGACTGAAAGACTTAATTAACTTGCCTGTGACCCACAGCTAGCAGGAGCAAAATGAGAAAGAAATCTGGGTTTGTCTGATTCTGAATCTTGGGCTTCTAATCCCTCATGGACACTGAGGGGAATGGGTGTTACACCTGGCATTACAGGGAAGCTACCCAGATGTGAACCATTCTCTAAATAAGTTCTATGATTTCAGGGAAATTATAAAGTTGAGTTCATAGTAAATTAATTTTATCTTTCCCTTTCCTAGCTTCCCAAAAATGAGTTATTGCTTCTTTTTCTGTAAAGAATATTTATTAAATTATGAACGTAAAAAATGTGGTGATATATAACAACTGAGCTTCATGTTAATGGTATAGTTAAGCTTTATATGATAGGGAGAAGTGATTTTAATTATTGGGGTTTGCTACAGTTTTATATCAAACATATTCATTTCATAATGAGCCCCCTGTTGTATAGTAAGTCCTGATTTTATTAATTTGTACAGAGAAATTCCTTTGTAAAGTATGACTGACTTTTCTTCCTTTAAGGGAGACAGATTAATAATATTTCACTATTAATTAGGTTCCATCTGCTCATCCTGCCTTCCATTCTAAAGGTTACACTTATTACCATATTCACAAACCAATCCAACTGTGTAATAAAAGTTTAAAAAAAAAAATTTAAACCAAAGGTTCAATCTTGGTTTTTATAGTGTACTTTTTTGGCTACTAAAGGGGGGACCAATGACTCCACTTCCTCTTTCTTCTATATTTTCTTTGATTCCGTTTTGTTTTTTCTTGTCATCCAGCCATATGCCACAAATTACACAAAATTAAACTATCTGATATGAGATACAGTAATAAAAGAAATGGCACACCCATTTAGCCACTGTTTTGGCCTGAAGTCTACTTTGGTATCCAGGTCATGAAAATGAGCAATTGAGCAATGGAAAGGCCTAAATGTCATCTGTATTTGGGAATAATAATCTGTATTTCATTCCTTGGTGTTGTAATTTCACCAGCGCAGGTGGGCTTTCATTTCCCCAGGCCTATAGGGCCTGTCAGGGCAGTGCTGTGTGAAGAGGAAGGATTAGAAAATGGTTGGGAGAAAGCAGGCCCTGACTTTGTAGCTAAAAATATGAATAAATGAAGTTCCACACCACAAATTGAGTAAAATTTGATGATAGGGATTACTGGAACATTTTATTAACTTGGGTTTTGCTTTAAAAAATTAACTTTTGAAAAAAAGTTGAATCTCTGAGCTTATGCGTAAGGGTTTGGCTTGTGGATGGTGGTGATTACAGCAGCTGGCACACTTATCCAAACCCCTCACTGCCACACCCTGCAGTGACCTGGCTCAGTTTTTCCTCTCTCCTCCTCTCCTCCTGCCCCCTGCCTTGGAAGACTGCCGTTATGTCTTCCTTTTTCTTTCTCTGTGCCTCTCAGTACCATCATGAGTCCTTCTTTTTACCCCTCATTATGAGCCTGGGGTAGCTTTAGTGGCTCATCCAATTACAACATTTTTTAAAAGGTGATTATGAATGAATGTCTACATATAATCTTTAACAATCCATCTGACATTCCCAAGTGGTCTTTTATAAAAGAGCCTCACAATTTTTAACACTATCATGGATGTGGCATTTTTAGCACAGATGAAGCAGGCTGTATTGATGAGTTGGATATACCCAGGTTACAGTATTATTTGCAACAAGATACCTCTTTTTTCCATTCAAGTTTAGTTATTTGAAGAGCCAGTCCTGAAAAGGAATGAGAGAATATGCACATATCTTGCCTTGTCTTACCTTTTTTTTACTAATTAAATAACTATTTTATGAGAAACAAGTATTCTCCAGTAGGCAGAATGTGACTCTAGTTTATTAGCTTAAAAATAAAAGGATTATAAATAACAGAAGGATTTTCAGGTGGAAAGAGGATGACAGCTGGGTCAGGAAAGGAATTCGAACTGAGCTATCGTGGGAGATCTAGGGTGAGTTTTTAATTATTTGATAATGGTGGTGGGATCCTTTTATAGCAACATTCTGTCTTTTACTCTGCCTCTTTCTTCTGGTTTTGTTTCCTTTTTCACTTTAATCTTTCTGGACCCATAGTTCAATGCTGGCTGCACATTTAGAATTCCCATGGGTGAGGGTGATACTAGGACCCTACCCCTAGAGAGCCCCATTTAATTAGAGTCAGGTGAGGCCAGACTTTGGTTTTGAAAGCTCCCCAGGTGATTCTGATGTGCGGCCAGAGTGGAGCACCTCTGCTATAGAGGTTTGAACATCTCTGACAAAACTGGACATGTCTTAGGAACCAGAAGCAGGTTGGACTTTAAGTCAGAAGCAGTGCTGTTTCCTATTGTAGTCTTGGCATTATCGACCATGGTAGAGTCATCAAACAGTTTGGCTGAAAATCTCCTCTCCTTCCAGAAAGAACAGATTTGTTCTCCTGGTGCAAAGCCACAGAATGTCTGGATACTGAAGTCCAGTCCTGTGCTGGGAAGACGCTGCTCCTGGAAACAGGCTGGCCTTGTTTTGACATTCCCAGATGGATGATTGACAGTAAGGAGTGCACATAAGGGCCAAGTCTCGGTATCTGATTAGTATCTTCTTCCAGTCATGGTCTCACTCAGCTGCTCTCAGAGCTGCTGCAAAACAGGTGCTGATGTATAGCCATGGACACAGCAAAGAATTACATAAGAACTACTAACTAGGAGCATGAGCAGAGATCACATGCCACAGTCCCTTCTGGAGGTTAGTTTCTCACATCTCTTTTAATATTTTGCACTGCTGCTTTTGTGAAACATTAAATTTGACAAATTTTGCTTCATCACTGCTTTCTCATGGCTATTTCGAAAATTTAGTCAAAAGAAGGTTGGCTTTTCCTGTCTCCACTGTGGCTGGTGAGCTGAATTCCTTCACAGAAAAGAATGGCAGTGGGCTCTCTGGCTTGTCATTTGGGTGGAGACATTAGGAAGTGTGATGGCTTACTCCCAGTCACAGATTTCACTTCACCTCCCTGTCTGTGTGCAGCTCCTCTGCAAGTACTGCTCACAGAAGCCAATTTGCTCACACTGAAACGGCTCTATTCCAGCTCCAGGGTCGTCCTTTTCTGAAGAGCCTGGCCCTGCATCTCTTTGGCAGTCATGTTCTGACTGGGGCCTGGTGCTCCTCTAACCTGCATAGAATAAATGTGAAGCTATCTAAGAGATAACATATAGTTGGTCTGCCTCATTTCCTCTGCATTGAGAACAGTTTTTAAGTAATTTTAAAAGCCTAGTTTGAGAGAGGTCATTTTTTTCATATTAAAAAAATGAGAGTATGCTTGGTCTATTTAAAGCATATCCATGTTGCCAATAATCATGTGATATTTTGCTTTGCTTAACCGAAGAATGAGGGCTGTATTTGCATCCATCAGTTGACTTCTTGGTCAAATTTATATAACAGATGTGTACTGTGATTTAGTGGCGATTGATCATTGGTATAATTGAAGTGTATACAAATTTATTTTTAAATGTTGGAAATGTATTTGAAAATATACTTGAATACATTTATAAAAGTTACAGTACAAAATGTAACTGCTTTAGGAAATAAACTGGAATATATTTTGGGCTTGCCTGCTGTAATGATGTTTAATGTTTTATTCTTCATTGACTCATTTATTTAATACCTTTTTTTTTTTTTTCTGAGGTGGAGTCTCCCTTTGTGCCCAGGCTGGAGCGTAGTGCTGCAGTCCTGGCTTACTGCAACCTCTGCCTCTCGGGGTAAAGTGATTCTCCTGCCTCAGCCTCCAGAGTAGCTGGGATTACAGGGGCCCGCTACCACACCCTGCTAATTTTTGTATTTTTAGTAGAGATGGGGTTTCACCATGTTGACCAGGCTGGTCTCGAATTCCTGATGTTAAGTGATCTGCCCACCTTGACCTCCCAAAGTGCAGGGATTACAGGCATGAGCCACTGCACTCAGCTTCAGTACATTTTTATTAAGCATCTACCACGGGTTAAACCCTTGATCTATATGAGGGGGTCTCACACATTCCAATAAAGGCTAAGTACATAACACAAATAAAGAAAGAAAATAGGATGCTTGGAAAGAATAGGGAGAGGTGGGGACTGTGGTCAGCTGGAGAGTACAGCTCCCACCTCCAGGGGTGCCTGCTATTCAGCTCTATGGCTGGGCATGAATGTTAATATGGACAGTGTTGCCAGATGTTATCATATTTTATGAGAAGCTAGTTACCTAAATTTTTAGGTCATCTCCTCATTGACTTTTAAATGTTGGCTCAAGCTTTTTAAAAAAATTATGTGCTGGCCGAGTAAAATATATATGTTGGCCGAGGACTCTTTGTGACCCTTGACCTTTGTAGCTCTCTTCCCTGCCTCCTATCCCACCCTACCCCAAACACGTGGAAAACATTTGATAAGGGTAGCTTACTTTACAATATATTCTCAGCACTGAGAATTCCATGTTAGGTAATTAAAAATTATTGAAACAACAGATGGTAGTAAATATGTACAATGATAGCTTCACTTCACACATATACACCCCTCTTGACCCACCCACACAACTGTTAAAATTTTTGCATTAAGAACCAAACTGTTTACAAGAGTCTGCGATTATTGGTGTGGAAAATGCTCATAAATATACGCACATAAACTATCCAAATGACTAAAGGAGTTATGCTCGCATTATTTCTCAAAGCAATTTCTGAAAGCAGTTGTGGTTGCAGTGAGTTTGGTCCAGCCTTATGACTATGGAACAAATAAGATTCTTTCTTTATGTGTGTGTGCCATTTACCGTCAAGATAAAATAGGCCAAGTGTAATCCTGCTCACACCTGTAATCCCAGCACTTTGGGAGGCTGAGGTGAGAGGATCACTTGAGCCCAGGAGTTGAAGACTATCCTGGGCAGTACAGTGGAACCCTGTCTCCACAAAAAATAGAAAAAATTAGCTCAGTGTACTGGTGTATGCCTTTAGTTTCAGCTACTTGGGAGGCTGAGGCAGGAGAATCGCTTGAGACCAGGAGGTTGAAGTTGAGTGAGTTGTGATCATGCCACTGCACTCCAGCCTGGGCGACAGAGTGAGACAGTCTCAAAAAAAAAAAAAAATTACATCTGTGGCTACAGATCCTAGATCACTGACATTTGACACATAACTACAAATTCTTCTCTCTCCAGATGGAACTGCTTTGGAAGCATTCCAAGAATGTTATTCTTCCTCAGGTTGCTGTTTGGAAGGTAGAGTTTAGAATATAGGAAGGAACTACTACTCCAAAAGAGGAGATGAGTTGTACCTGTTTCTTTTAGCAGTTTTTTAAAGGTCTTGAAAGCCTTCAATAGTCATTTATTTCATCCTCTTACCTGCTTTGGTAGACGGCGCAATATAACTATGCTACTCTTTATACAGATGAGGAAACCAAGGTAGGGAAGTACGACTTGTCTGTCCAAACCACCATCTGCAAAGAGAATCATGGAAGATGAACGGCTGTATCTCTGGTCCTATGTCAATACCCTACGGTTCACGTGTTTACATAAGACAAGGAACATAGCTATTCATTCTTGAGAAAAGGCAGGAGCACTTTTTCTGGCAGGGTTTCCAGAAGGAGATATTTTGGAATTTTAACTACAAGCAAAAGAAGAAAAACCCAAGTCATTTAAGCTTACTTAGCACAGGGGTAAAGCTCAGTGGAACAGATGCTTTAGTACCTGAGACCATTGTTTTTACTGAAACCCCTGTCCTCTGCCAGAATCAACATCAATAATAAAGGTAGAAAGTAAACAAAGAGTGTTAAAGGATGCTCTCTTCTGGCCTTCTTTTTCTTTTTTATGATGAGATAAAATAACAGAAACAGGTAAATGGCCTCTTTGATTCTGCATTGTGGAGCGGCAGAGAAACAAGTTGGTGGATGCTTCATTTACTAGCATTGTACCTCTGCAGAAGAAACTCCATGTATTTCAACTTTATTCTACAGTTTTTAAATGCTAAATATGGCAAAGAGTAACTTACTCCTTTGTTGGGTTTATGTGTATGTGTGTGTGTGTGTGTGTGTGTGTGTGTTTATAGTCAGTTTACAGTTTTTTGGAAGCCGCTTAATTCACTTGCATATTGGCAGGGGTCTTGATTATATCTTTTCCCCCCTACTTGCTTTAGGTCTTTCAGTTACTTTGTTTTCTTAGGATCTGAATAGAAAAGGATTTTGGAATGCAACTCAAATGACTGATTCTGGTTCTTCAAGCAATTTTGGGTTTGGTCTTATGAGCAAGTTAAATACATTGCTTATGCTTAGCGTTTGTAGTTATCTTAATTCAGTCATCCTGCTTTTCCTCGTCAAGCATAATTCAGTTGGCTTTACATAACTAAATCCATGTCCATCTGCATAATTTCTCTTTGAATTTATTCTCTTTGCCCCCTATTTGCAGTCTCTTGAAATGGCAAGTCTCTAGGCTGGGTTTTACTCTCACACTGCCACATAGCAGGTAGGGGCTCAGCTTAAACTGTCAATAATGGCAGTGCCAGGAAATGTTGGAAACCTTATTTAGAGCAAGTTGAGGACCCTTGGTACCTTTTATAGAAGCCAGAGTGGTGTGCACACATTTCACTTTGCACTGCAGCCAGAGCACCTGTTCAGTGAGAGGAATCAGCTAAATTACTAGACGTAATTGATGTTTGTGCAAAACATAGAACATTTGTTTTTCTCTCCTTGTGGTTAAGGCTCAGCTTGATAATTTAAATGAGTCTTTTTCCTCTCTCTTCCCAGCCCTCTCTACATTCTATTACACACATTGTTTCCCTTTAGCCTTTGTCTCCTGGGCACTAACAGTTGCTAAATGTTTCTTATACAGGATAATATATTTAGGAAACAATTTCCATTCAAGATCATAATGCTACCTGGCCCCTTTCTACAACCCAGGCAATGAAATGCAGATATGATACAGTTATCTTTCCCAAGTCATTTTAAAGTATATGCACGTAATATATAGTTTTTAATAATCTCTCTGCTGTGGAGCATAAACTGGTCTATGAACAGGACGGCCTGATGAAACTCACTTCCCTGTAAACAAGGCTCGAGCGGAATCAGCCAATTTCAAGGCAGATTAGTGTCAGTGCAGAAAGACTAGGATAAATAGGCGATGAACATCACTTGAAGAAAAGAAAAATCATGAGAAGATCCTCTTCCAGAATGGGAGGATACAAATGGGGTGACTAGAATGGGCCTCCTACTTATATACTCTAAATATGGAACAATAGGCCAATGGACCTGGTGTCTATCTCTGTTGCTTATTTTTTTTAGCCAAAAATAAAATCTGGTTATTTTTAAGACTAATTCAGACAACATAAGCAGCAAGTAGAATCTGAACACTTTTAAGGTAATGGGTTGGTTTGATTAATTTCTTACCAACCCATATTTTTGAGTGAGTTATTACATCAGCCAAGGGAGAGAGTCATTGGCGGATTTTTAGCTTCATCTCTGCACTGGTTACATTATGTAGCCTTCCCAATTTGTCTTGTTTGCTAACTTTCTTTTGTACACGTTGGTTTGCAGGCTAGTGCCTGGCACCATAGGGCATGTAGTTGTTGCTTTAGCATGCTGTGGGTCCACTTGTCTTCTCCACATCTCCTGCTGCCTGGATTGCTTTCCTAGATATAAGGGAGTGGCAACCCCGGGAGACAGGAACAGTCATCATTAAAACTACAGGTGGCAAAGACAAGGAGAAAACTGATGTCATTGTCTTAGAGCATGATAACTGTTACATATATACAGTTTCAAGTGTAAATCCTTGATTTTTCATAACTTTAAAAACTGTACATATTTTCTGCCGCTTTTCTTCCCCTTTTTTTCCCAGCATACAAGTAGGTCAAGAAGTCTTCTGAGAGTCCTGAAATAACTTTCAGGTTTCTTTAGAGGCCTAGAGGCTTCCACTTTTACCACTTCCCTAATTTTCCATCAAAGAAGGAGGAGACAAGGACAGGAGGGGGAGAAGGGGAAGAGAAATGGCATGATTCAGTTAAGCATGTTATCAAGAACTTTTATATGTCATGAATGTTAATCATTTAAGTGGGTTTTGGATGCTATTAAGATTTTAGATAGAAAATTAACCCACATTCCCTAATATTCCCTGCTTTCAACATTTTGCTGAGACATAGGTGAAAATAAATTCAATCTATAACAGATTTGATAATCCATTTAGTGTACAGTGATTCATGGGTCTGGGAAGATTCCATAAGAAATAATCTAGTTGATCCTTCTGTGTCCGTGTAAGATTACCCCAGTCATATCTGAATGGCAGTTGTTAGCTCTTACAATTATTTTTCCAGAAATAGAGACTCTGCAGTATTCTTTGGTTAAGGCACTGATATGCTTAACAGCTGAAAACTTCTGAAGACAAAATTATCTCTAATTTTTAGCCTAAATTATTTCCTTAAAATAACCCATTTTGAAGGAGTGTTCCTGGTTTCCTTCTGAACAGATATACTTCGCTTCATTGAGTGGCTATGTTCCTTTAAGATTGGTATATTTCTATAAATACAAGGCTATTGGAGCTATTTTCCCATAAAATTGAACCACATTTAAACCAGTCCTTGCATTTTAAATGTACACATTAATGGATAATAATTATTTTGAATAGAGGGGTAATAAAAACAGTCATCCAGTAAAAGCACTCTAGGGATGTCTGGAATACAGTAGCACAGGGTCCATTTTCTCGGGTCCAGATGCCTGGAAGAGACTTGTCCTACATTTTTACCTTCTATTCATGGTTCTACGTCCTCCCTCAATCTCATGCTTTTAGCTGTTCTTTCTAAAGGTGGATTTATGAGGTTGGCTATCTCAATTGTGTACTCAATAGCCCTAGTTAGGGCTGGAGATTTGTTTACCATCTATTTCTCTCTTTGGTCTAGTTTTTTATAGGAAAGACCAGCTTACTTTTCCTGATTTCTAGATACGTGGTATCTTTAAAAAACATTACTGCAATTATTATAATTACAGATCTTTACTTCGTGAGTTTTACTTAGGCAGGCTCTATTCTTAATTTAGCATGATTGAATACAACAAAAATACCTGAATTTGAGCAATCTCACGAGTTGATCAAAGAGTTCAGAAACAAAGGGAAACATGATAAACACAATATTTTTCAGACCAGTGGCAAGATAAGTCATTAAAAAAATCACGTCCACTGTAGCATTAGTTTGATGGGGATTTTGATGTCAGTCTGATTTTTCTCTTTGAGTGATCTGCTTTGCATGGTAGTCTTCATTTCAGCAGTTTTACTCACTGTGCTATACAAAGCATTAAACATACCAGTGAACTAAACTGTCCCCAAAATGTAATTTTATTTTATACCATATAATATCTTCCACTGATTTATCACCATCCAGATGTTCTTATGTAACTTAACTTCTAACCACAGTTCTGAAACATTTAGGGCTAATTTCTGTTATGGCACCATTTCAACTTCTCTCATGGAAAGAGAATTATCTTTCCCATATTTGAGGATTGACTTGATTTTAAAGGACTTACTAATTCAATAAAATCCCTACCCTCCCACCCCCTTTTCTTGTAGTTAACCTTTACCTGTTGGATAGTGGGTATAGTGTCTGTCCTAATTGTTTGTTTCATCCAGATTCCTTCTGAAAACTCTTTTCTTACTTGTACTTTTTCAGTAAGAAATAGATGCTATTTACAGGTTTTTCTATTTCTGTATATGGCCTAATATTATTTCGAATTTATCAGTGCTGTCACTGAGCTATCATCCTCTTTTTTAGAAGAATTTATTCTTCCAGATCCCCAAACTGCTTTCCTGCTTTCCTTGAACTGGCTGTTGCTGCTATCAGAGATGGAAAGAAATTTAGGATGTGAGGAAAAACTCCTTTGTGCCATTGATGTAGTTGTAGCAGGAATAAGCCAGCTGCTGGGTGCCTATGAGAGGGTCCTTGGGCTTGGCATTTTCTAGAAGTTAGCTTAGGATTTCCATCCAGTAGCTCTTATTATAAGTGAAAAGCAGAAAATTGTATCTACTTACCGCCATTGATATTGCATGAAACTGTGTTGTTCAAATCCTATTCTGCTTTTATTCCTATCCATTGCAGGAATACAAGGGATTTATTCCCAGGGTAGATTTTCATACCATTTGTAGCCCATGGGGACTAGCCATCTGTAATCATGATCCTCACTGGTCCCATAATATCAGCAATTGACTTTCCTTACTGACAAGGGAATATTCTCCATCTGATGTGCGTATTTTCCCTACGTTAGAATAACCAGAAGAAGACTTGCTACTATTATGACCACTCTGACTACCTTGTCTACCATCACTGCCACTTTTGCCCTTGCCTCAATTCTGAGTGCCTCTTACATTCTTTATATGGAGCCTCATAGTATTTTAGCAATAGCTGGGTTCATTCATTCATTTGTTCCACAGACACTTAATGAGTGCCTGCTATATACTAAAGATTCTCACAAAGTCCAATGGCTAGCAAGCAGGAGCAACTATGAAAGCTGATAGCAAGTTGCTTATCAGCAATAACTATCAGTAAATGCTGTCACCTGGGAAGGAAAACAAATTTGAGACATTAATTATACCCATTAAATTTTTTAATGGTTGAGTTTTACACAAGAGAAGAGAGACTGGCACGATTCTGAAGGTAATGACTATCCAAAATAATATTTGAGAGAGAAATGTCCAGTTATTGAATTTAAAGGTTACTTATGCTTAAATAATAAATTTAGGGAATATATAAATCTCAGAGGAAATGCTGCAGCCAGCTACCTGGACTGTGCCTTGGCTATACTCCTTTTTCTGAAATGACTGAATTTTGGGCTGTGTGGACATCAAAATGGAGTTCATCTTCAGTGAGTCTGCCTCCTTGGTGTTTAGAGGTAACTGATTTAGGCTAATGTGGCCAATACTCGATCCCAGTCATCATGAAAGTTTGACATTGCTTCAGAGGATAACTCAAGCACTGGTCTTCGTTTGTTGCCCAATTCATCCATCTCTTGAGGACAAAGTTGTGTTTTATAGATTTCCTAAGGGGGATTCTGATTGGTCCTATGGAGAAATTCTTGATATTCCCAGAGTAGCCTGAACCTCATTGGTATCCCCTAGAGCTAATTAGACCTTTGGGAATGTTTGCATGTGACCTTTCCCTAGAGTTGTATAAACCCCCATGGACATCAAGCCTACGTAGATCCACAATGGACTTTTCTGGACCCATGAACTAGAAGTATGGCCCTTATCTTTGCTCTGAGGTATAGATTAAGTGTGCAGGTCAGTGGTCATCAGAAAACCTACCTGGATTTGGCCTACATCTATGATGTCTGGTTGGCTGTGGGTGTCTTCCACAGTTGGTAGTCAGGAGAGTGAAAATATTCAATTTGTCTCTGCCTCATGGAATGATCAAATAAAAGATTGATCATTCTAATGGGTAAGAGTGGTCTCATTCCATATAAAGTACTTGTTATAAGTAAGCAGTTTTCATGTCTGTCTACTGAGGTATAAAGCAATTTTACCTAGTAGTGCTGACATCCCATAATACAGACCCCCTTTCTCTCCTGTGTCCACTCTGCCTTTGCTCCTTAGCCAAAGTGTAACCCACTCAGATACTCTGAAGGGATGGGCCTAGTTCTTCAGACTGCCCTCTTGCTTCTTACGAAGCAAGAAGCATTTATGTAAAAACTCATTCATTGGGAAGATGTCTGAAAAAGCAAATTCACATAAAAGAGTAGGGAAATTAAGCCCATTGTATTTCTATTGCTTTGCCAATACTTGATACATAGTAGTGCACAATTAATATTTTTATATCCAAATTATTATTGTGCATTAAACCTGATATTTTCATATTTTCTTTTTCCAGGTACTTCAGTCTGAACTAGAATATTTTGTTGAATAAATTATTCCCACTTCACTTTGAGTTGTTTTAAATTTAGCCAGACTTATTTGGACATTCTCTTAGGATGCTGTATTTTTTAAGGAGACAGAGTCACTCTTAGGACATTGAGAAGTGATTGATGTTAAGCTACCTTTCCTGTCACTTTTTAAAGAAAATATTTAGTTATGAGATCCTTGGATCTTTGTGTACCTAAATTTTATAGGATTAAAATTCTTTACCCTGCTTCTTTATGACTAATTCATACATATAAATGTTGTATACATGACCTTGTTGTTGAACTTTAGAAGATGTCCTGTTGTTTCCCTATAGGAGGGAATTAAAGTTTTTGATCAGGGAAATTTAGGACTCCTGTTGTTATAACCTTTCAAGCCATAAAGGAATTCTACTAACTAGATTATAGTTATTTACAGCTGTTTCTCTGAAAAGCTAATCTTCTGTCTATTCATCTGTTGTTTGAAATGGAATGTGGAATTATTGACATTAATCTGGCAAGAGTAGAAGAGGAAAGGAACAGAAAAAGGGAAAAAAGAGAGTGAGGTCATTTATGATTATTATTTTTTTTGGTACAAGATCTTTATAAATTCCTTAGAAATTATGTTTAGTTTTACTTTAAATCATTTACTTTTGAGACTTTATGAAAATAAAAATAACATTTAAACATTAGCTTGAACGAATATCATCTGGACAATAATAGAGGAATCACTTTTATGTTCCAAAATATTCCATTCTGGGGCCTGTGGAATTCAGTGGAAAATGGTTTCTGATTGCCTAGATGAAGCAATACCACATTTCTTGCTTAGCTTCCTAAACTGACTCAAGATGGTAATTTACAGGTCTTTAGAATCTTCGGGAGGCCCGTATTCTATTCTCTAAACATCTATTGAATCACTTACTATTTGTAGTATTCAGTCTTAATATTTGCTAAAACGAACAAAGCATCATCTCAGCCCCAAATGAACTTAATTTGCTATGTAGATATGTTTAACGATTCATGAATGCAAGTAGTTTAAAAATATCTGTTCATTCTACCCATATTTTTTGAGTACCTGTTATATTCCAGTCTGGTACTTGGTAAATGCTTTAGCATATCAAAAACATTTAACACTATACTAACTGAAGTGAAAATGGACTTGTAAGTAATATTGTATCTCGCTATTAGAGTTACTAACAATTTATTTTTGTAGAAGTCTTCAGTCTCTTTTGTTACACTTATTTTTCACTTATATACAATTGATTTATACTTATGTACTTAGAATAAGACTTTAGGCACCAGGATTTGTTGTTCTGGTATGTATGGAAAACAGTTCCTTTTCTTCCTTTCTTTGCAGAGATAAATTTTGAGGTGCTTTCTGTCTCTGATTTTCTTTTACTTGTTTGCATTTGAAGTTGGTGATCTGAGAAAAACCTGCAACATGTAGCTAAAATCTTCTGAATATTGAGCAGAGATGTTTTTGCTGCTAAAACGATATAGGAGTTTTTGGTTCTCATGAGGCTTCAGGACAGCGAGTTTGTCTCTTAAGATATAAAGGGATCTGTTTTCCTTGCACTGGGGACCTAGACTCTACTCCCTGTTCCCATTTACACACTAAGCAGGCAGCTGTACAAGTGGAACTTGAGTCTAAATCACAGGGTGTTATAACATATGAAACTTGAATGTGGCAACTGTTATTGTCTGCAGTAGTGAACTGTCGGGGGAAATTCAATCCCAGCCTTGAGCCAGGCGGTAAAGGCTCTAGCAGCACTTGGTTACCAGTGTAGACGGCTTTCGAACTGATTTTAAACAGTTTTCATTGAATCTGAAGCATAATTCTGGTCTACAGCTTAATCAGATATTTGAGGTGCTGTAGACTAGTGAAATTTTTCAGTTTTTGGCTGTTAACATCCCTAAAGGCACAGCGTGTCTCTGTTGCTCTTTGTTATTCCTTCGTATGTCTCCGGGGTAAAGGACCATGATAATGAATAATCTCTCAGGATCATATCACAAGGGGAATGAAAGTTTAGCAAGTGGGGAAAGAAGTAGACTAAATTATTTCTGAGGTCTCTTTCAGTACTGTGTTTATGAAACAGTTTAACCTGTATTCATTTGTTCCAAGGTGAAAAACACGATGTTTCTGGAAGTTATTAATGCAATTTTGGCAGATGAGCATGCTGGGGAGGAGGGAACTAGATTTGAATTAAACAGCCTGGCTGGCAATGTTGTTCACAGCCTGAATTGCTCAACTTTAATGAGGTCTTGCTACAACCATATATTTTATACACACACATCTTAAAAATTTCTCGTTCAAAGTCATCTTCCAGTTGCATCCAAAGCACAAATTTACAGTAAAAAAAAAAAAAAATTCTCAGCATACTGGCTCAATGCTGAGATCAGCAAATTCTCTAAGCTCATGTTTTGGGAACATGCTGATTTTAAGATCCATGATTTCTACAATTTGGAGAACAACAAATTGACCAAAACAGCCAAACTCTTGTGTGGACACAGCTAATGGAGTAGTACAACACAATGTGGGTGCGTGCTTATTTCTGTGTGGTGTTTGGTTGTTTTTCTTTTTTTCCTGTGAAAGGGTATGAGTATTGTGCTATGCAATTGCTCTCCCTAATTTATCATAATTTCAGATGATCATAAAGAGAAGAAGATCCTTTCAAGAGGAAATAAATAGCTGGAGAAAATGAGTTGATTAAAATATAGACCCTGTTCTCATGCAAATGTTCCTAATTTTTAAATTTAGATGTAGAATTCTGTATATTATAAAAATGTTCTCTAAATGGAACATTTTTATTTCTTCACAGTGTTCATAAGGTCTTGTCAGATATTTAACTTTTAATATTAAGTATCTTCAGTTGCACTGGGAGTTGGTCACTGAAAAGAACTCTTTAAATTATAATTTGTGTGCAGCTATATAGACTTGTCAGGCACCTTTAAAAGTGTGATTATATAGTCACTAATAGACCTTTCTGAGGTGCTGAATTATTGTTGAAATTCTCACCCAAAGCATATAAAATCAGCCTTGAAAGTCCAGGAAATGCTGTGGACGACTGTAAACTGTTAAGAGATTTATGGATAAAGAGTTTTATTATAAATATTCTGAGTTGCAGTTGATTAAACATTCTGTCTCTTTCTTACATAGTTAAAATATTGCAAAGAACTGGAGAAAGATCTGTGGGCTAAAAAGTGAAATCTCTGAAGGATGCAAAGGTCAGAAGTGCCATTCATGCAGCAAGGTGGGGCATATGGAAGTTGTGCTAAAAGTGATTTTGGGGTGCAGCCTCTTTGGTAGATGAAAATATTTCAGATAAATGATGAATTCACCCTGTGCTTTTTTTGAACTGAAATTACCAAGTCACATTGCTCATTTCTATTATTAAGACAGAGAAAGAAAGAAAAGGACTATGGCACTATTAACTGGCTTTTTTGTTTTTTTTATATTCTGAATGGAATTACTTTATTCAAGGATGGTCTTTTCTTTTCTTTTTTTTTTTTTTAAAGACTGGGTCACACAACTATAGGTTTCTTGGAGCCTCTTGTCTGTCATGCAGTTCTAAAGAGAAACGCTGTGGCATAAAGACAAGACTTCAGCAGCAGACCTGAGTTAGAATGCTGGTTCAGCCACTAGCCGTTCAACCTTAGACAATAGTAATGATTATAGTAATGGCCACTATTTTTGCTTTTTCTGTACTAGCTCTTTGTGTATATTTTACTTCATTCTCTTAGCCCTGGAAAGTTGTACTTTGCTCCATGTCACACGGTTGGTTAATGGAGGAGCCAGAATTCTAATCCAGCTGTGTTCGTGTCCAAAAGCTATGGTCTTTCTTCTGCATCATGATTACTGAAGCTTTTTGTGCTATAATGTCATATATAAAATGAGGACAGTGTTAATGCTTAACTTCCAGAGTTGCTGGGAAGGATAAGAGAGGGTCTGTAGAGTTCAAGGCACGCAGTGGGCAAGCAGAAAGTGACAGAGTTGATCAGGGCCACAGTGTGCTTCGTGTAGACCCCATTTATGCACTTTTGTCTTTAGGGGTCCTTTCTTCCATTAAAAAAAAATTAAAATTCTGTTTTATGACTGTGTTGGTATAAAGGCAAATGTGATCAAGGCTGGATTTTATTTTATTTTTTATTTGAGAAGCAATTAAAACATTGCAGGGGTCTTAAGCACTGGGCCTACTATAAGCAACATAGAAGCCAACTCCATATCATCACAGGCTCCCTTGTAGCTTCAGAGCAGTGCCATTTTCTTTGGCGAATCATGTTGCCATTATGTCCTTTTTACTGCAAAAAGGATTCTGCTCAGCAGATGTACGTGGGTATGAGTGTATGTGTTTGGGGAGAACAAAACTCTGTCACCATCAGTATTAACTGGACAGATGCTCTTAACAGTGGATGCTTATGAGGGTGCCTCTTGCTTGATAAGTCTGAGATAATGCTATTTATCATTTATTTTTTCTAGTCATCTTTGACTATATTACAACTTTCAGAACACTCAGATTCAAACTGAAAGTTATGTATTTAAAAAGTCTAGAATAATTTTTCACTTTTTTTTCCCTCTACTGATTAGAACTGGCAACTGGTTTTGGCCTCATGTGGCTCCGTCTTGGGCCTCCCTGGGTTGGTTTCTGGGGCAGTTACTCCTTGCCTGGCACCCCTGAAATCCACAACCCAAAACTGATTATAATCAACATTTCTCAACTTCCAGAATGAAACTTGTAGTTACCTCAGACTTCATGGATTTTGGCTTGCTTTACATGCATAACCAGTTGGATTGACTCATAACTAGTTTAATTACTCAGTGCTTTGCTTAGATTGCAAACTTCTCTAGGAGAGGCACACTTTTGCATCTTGTCAACACCTAAGCATTTAATAAATTCTTGTTGATTGAATGGAGGAATGACTGACTGGCAAAGAACTAGTGAGTTATGTCAAAGGTGCCAATTTGATTGTCTTGAGACTCAATCCATTAAAAACTCAGCTGTTTGGCCAGAGAGTAGGGGCCTCACCAAAAGTTGAGAATTTGAGAGAAACCTTTATAATCTTATCAGCGTCCAGGCTGTGTTCTTTGATCAGTTGAGGAAAAAAATGCCAACTGTCAGGCATAACCCAAGGTTTCAGGAAGTCTTCCCCAGCAAAGTCTGAACCCCTACGCTCCAAAAAAGGTTTATCCCTCCTGTGGATGGCAGACAATATGCTTGCTGATGCAGCCGGTGATATAATTAAACTTTTGACCACATGCATAACTTTAAGCAAAAAAGTGGCTAAAGCTCTGTGTCTAACGTGATTGAAGGGTGGAATCCGATGGTGAGGCTTCCCCAACTAATCTCTCCTTTCACTGTTCCCTAGAAGCAGGCCTTCTGGGGGTCCAGAGTTTACAATAAGACCCTTTTATACTTAAAATGTCAGCAAAACATTAAGACTAGCTCTTCCCAAAACACGAAGGGGTAAGCCTGGCCATTCTTTCCTCTTGACATTTGGTCTAATTCCATTTCAGATAAGTGGGCCTTGGATGTAATCCATCTGGAGTGGGGCATCCTTAAATTTCCCATTTTGGCCTGCCTTTTGGATCTAACCCTTATTGCTGAACTTTCACTGGGTTTTCTGCATCTGAAAGGGCACACAGCTCTTCCTTTTTGTTTTAGCCTACAATAATATCTGATATTTAGATTTCATAGAAACTGTGAAATGCTATTCACAGACACAACAGTCCAGCCGAGAAACTGACTTCATCTGGGAATGGCAAATTTCCCGTTTTCCCAGGCTACATTCCCAAGCAAGATTTGAGTTTTATGTTCACAATTGACTTGTTTCAGAGTGACCAGGTGGCCAGAGTGCCTCTGAAAACCCCCTCAGGGTCTAAGGAAATTTGTGTTGGCAATTATGTTAGTTGTTTTGCAGGTGAAAGGTATTCTGATTTACATTTCACAATCTGATCTGCTGCAAGGCAAGGGCAAAAAACTGGTGCAGTTGGCCATTAGATCTTTCTAAACTAAGAGTGAAATATAGATACTTAATAATTCAGGCAAAATTCTCTGACTAAAGCTGAGATAGGTGGGCAAGTTGAAACAGATTTCCATGTTTTGGACTGGAAGTAACCCTGGAATGCTAACCTTCATGGGATGGAGGGGTTTACGTGTGCAACAATGTGACTGTCAGAATGTGAATTAGAGAAGGGGTTTCATCACACCTTAGTATTGTACAACTTCATCAGTTGTTCTGAGATTCTAAATGGAGGAGGCCTAGTATTTTTGCAGTTAAATAACAGTATGGCAAGCTTCTCTGATGTGTTCCCCATCCTCATGTAGTAAAGAATTTGGGTGTTAGCAGCTTCGTAAGAACCTTTATAAACAGCCACTATGTTTTCCTCTCACATGAGTGTGTTCCAACGTGCTGGGTAAACAGTGGTAATTGATAAAGTCATACATACAGCCTTTATTTTCATGGGTAAATTTATGGTCAGGAAAATATCTGAATTAGTCACATCCAAGACAATTGAAAGAAATGTCGGCATAGTTCCTGATGATGGATTTTTCTCATGTAATTATTTTGCATTTGGCATGATTCAAAATTGATTATATGAATAGGACAGCAGATTAACCTTTCTGTAACAGGCTGGAAAAATGATCACTTGGAAACATGGTGCCCCCTAATAGCATTCTTTGTAGCAATCAGAGATAATCTGCTTGTGCGCAGTCATGTTATTAGCTCATTTCCTTAAGCCGTTTCCTAAACTTCTTATCTGATTGCCATGATGGTCGCAGTTATTGGATTGGGGATAGTTCCTCTACTGGATGTAACTTTTCTCACTTAAAAAGAGTATGATAATGATGATGGAAGTGGTGGTTTCTGTGAGAACACTGTAGGGAGAGCAGAAGACTAGAAAACACCCCTTTACAACAACCTGTTTTGTACCCTGCATTTGGAGAACTAGACGTTTAGCTTAAACAAGTTGTGGACAGTTATCATTAATGGCATCCTTGGGTGAGTGTTTAATACAACCATTTAAGTTACTGTTTGCCTGGCATTTCCTCCTTTAGGAAATGAGGCAGTTTGAATTATTGTTGAAAAGAAATTAAATAAATCCTGCCTTTCCTTTTTATTGCCTTTGAGATTTCCATGAAAACTTTTATTTCTTGAGACCTCTAAGTATATTTGCTATCGGCAAATGCTGATGTTCTCTTGATTTTGGAAACTGGTAGAAATGGGTCATGCTAAACAGGTAGAATCCTAGATGTGTCTTTTTTCTTTCTAATCTCTTTCTTTCCGGTATCTTGAATTTTATCATATCTTTTATTCCGTGGCCCAATTTTCATAGTGGAATGTAAACTCCTCGAGGGTAAGGACGACGTGCTGTATGTACTATGTGTTTTCACTGAGCTCAGTAGGTCTACAATAGATGAGTTTATAGTTTTCAGGATCTCAGAGATCATGACTGACTTGCCTGAAAATAAAAAATCCAAGCAACATCTACCACATTTTTACCAACTTGCAAAAATGTTAATAAAAAATTAAAAACTGCATGAAAAGTATCACTAACACATTTTATGAACTAATTGGTATGAAAAGCAGTCTTCGTGGGTTCACAGGAATACCAGAAAACATTTACCCTTCAGAGAACATAGTTTTCTCCTTTTGGTTACATGGTACATGTCCTGATGACCACAAAACAAGCCAAACATTTTGGGAAGGTGTCTGCTTAGCTTTCTGGATTTAAAGTGCACCTGAAAATTCTTAAGAGTGTTACTTAGATCAATCTGTTTACAAAATATGATATTTTTCCTGATGACTTAAAGATTACTTCCTGTGTATTGATGGAAGAATTTCTTACAGACTAAAGGCTGCTTTTCACCTCTTGCATCTCTGATTAACTGCTTGTTATATTTATACCTCAGAACAGGACCAAAGAAAAATCCCACTTTCATTCTTTGTTACGTTTGAAGAACTAATGTGAAAGAACGAGCGTCGTGCATTGTCAGGAAATGATTTTTCAGGTTGGCATCAGCAAAGCAGAGTAAGTGCCCTCTGCCGTGGCTTTTTACCGTATTAGACAGGGATGCCCTTCAGCATCTTTGCTGATGATGGGCAGAAACCAAATGGAGAACAGTGGTATGTAGTGAATTTAGTGCAACTGCATTTTTTAATATGTAAGTAGGCTTAGGTTTTTATCTCCCTTATCTTAAGCCCCGTCAAGATCAAACTCAAGCAAGCATTCACATCCACAATTGAATCTCACCAGCCTTTTTCTTTAAGTTAACATTAGTTCAAACTCTCCCCACTGTTTCTGTCAATAGATCTTTTAAAGACAGGCATTAGAGTTAAGTTTGCCTTAGCCTTTTTTCCCCCTTTCCATAGCTTCAAGCCCAAGGGCTTCTTTTAATAGGCATTAGTTAAGGCCCAGAATTGAGTAGACATTTGTGAAGGAGACTTGAAGTTTGGAACAGAATTGGCCTTTATAGTTTTTCCATGGGGGGAAAAAAATCTTCTTATGAGAATAAAGGCTGCCTACTAATCTGCTACCATCTGGAGAATGGAGAAGCCAGAGGTTGTTGGCACCAGGTCACATCCCTTATGTAAACTGTCAAATTCTTTTCATATTAATGGCATATTGAGTTTAATCTGAGGGGGTTTGGTATCGGTCAGAGCTTATTGATTGATTTTTTTTCTTTCTTTTTTTTTTTTTGCCAAGGAGGGCTTCTAGTATTGTCACAATATGAGAGAAAGACATTGAGTACCCCCAAAAATCAACCATTTGATTCATAAAAGTCTCCTTTTACTCCCACTTTGCACCATCCACTTCACACCATTTAGTAATGTTTGAAGCCATAAGTAAAAATCCTCTGAGTTCCAAATAACTTCTTTCCATCTGACTTTATTGAAGAAAGTATGAATACATCTTAAATTCAATAAGGAAACCAGTTGATAGTTATCATACTTATCCCCTTACTTGAAATAAAATAGTAGTGAGCCTAAGATTCTGTTTTTCTTACAGATTATTTTGCACATATGTGCATGTGAGTATAAATATAGATGTGCATTTTAGTGCTTTAGGGTGTAATGGAACAGCTAAAATCACCCCAAGTCTTACGGGGCTCCTGCTATCTGAGCGGTAAAGAATAAAAATCCTTACTTTTTGATTATGAAACCTTTAGCCTCTTGTGGACACAGGGCCAAAAAGATTGCGAATGTCTTGACAGCTCTATTCACAGCAGAAGCTTATTCCCCAAACTGGTGCAGATTGATTTTGTTCATTCTAAAACTGTTCTGCTCTCCCCCTCTTATAAATAAAAATAGACCCATACACTCATTCCCAGACCTTTTGATAGGTAAAGGTTGAACTCTCTAAACCACAGCATGGGAACCCAAGTAATCATGTTATTCCTGGGGATAGACATCTATAGTACAAGCTAAAAGAAGTGGTGAATAAAAGGCACTGTTTTATTCTGTACTATCCATATAGGATATTTTGGCAAAAACAGGTCTAACATTCAATAAATATTTCTTGAACAAATAAATAATGACTATGAACTCTCGTTTTTACCTGAACAGTCTTCTGCTTGCTTAAGGAACATGAAGAAACAAAACCTAAAAATTTCAACAAACAGAATTAAGTATGGAAGCACTGAAATATCCAGCTTTTGAAAATTCTTTTAAATTCTGAAATGAGAGCATTTGTCCTTGGGGGCCTATATTCCGCTGGCACTTCTTACCCCCCTGGTTTCATATGTAAACCAGAAAATGAAAACCAGACCCAATGACCCAAAGGAGATGAAGCATGTTTGTTTTGTCCATTATATATCTCTGCTCACGCCTAGATGCCTTGCCTTCTCTGTCCTCTGTGTTTGAAGTTGAGAGCTGGGAACAGACATGAGATTGAGGTCCCAGGGAGAAGCCAAGTTCAGCCTGAACTGGTGAACTCACTGAGACTAAGCGCAGATAACGTGAACTAAAGATAGTCGCTTATGACATTTGTGCCAGTAGGGGAAAGACCCACTGCGCTTTTACAAACAGGTTTCTTTTTGGTTGTCTTAACGGTTGGCGCCTAGCTGAATGTCTTGGCAGTTTTCTTAAGTAACCGTCTCCAATTGATGATGATGGGAATGAGCTTACACACAAACCAGTATTACATAGGATTTTCTGCCAAAGACACTGAATGCAACAATTCTGAAGGGAATTGTCATAAGGGACAGTGGGCTGATATTACAAAACATTAGCATGCTTACGCAAGAGCCCAACAGCAGTAACAAAGACAAAGAATTAGGTGAAAAGAAAGGTGAAAACTTGGGAAGGAACATGAAGATGTCCGTGTGAAGACATATATACATGAAAGAAACAATGGAAGTGCAAAATTGATTTTAGTATTATATTTTGTTGGCAATAAATTCCACCCTGTTGTTTGAATGCATTTTGATCCTAAGCTTCAGTGTCCCTGTGCTAAGGATTTAAATAATTACTATTAAGAATGTTATAGTAAACTCTGACTTTTAAAAGGGTAGTTAGCCCAGGTTTTCTACTGGTCAAGTATACGTCAGTTTTTATGGCAGGTTCCCTTTGGTGGCCCCCTCCTCCCTAACTTTGTAAACTTCTCACTTGCAAAGCAGCAATCAGGTTTGTATTAATTCTTTTCAGCCTGCTTGGATTTTATCTGACTTCAGAGAACCGTGACTGGACAAAGATTGTGGTTTGGAGCGGTCACTGCTATGACAGCGCCCTTTGCTCCCATTGTGTGCTTTACAAGGGACTCCCTCTGCCAGAGCTCCTTTTTCCTCCCCGGGTCTAATCTGGAGAGCTCAGAGGACTGTCTGGCGCAGGACCAAGAGGCGGAGTTCAGCACCGTGGCCAGCAGGGGGCGTACTTGCCAGATAAGAACAAGTTTCTCGGTGCCAGAGTAACTCGCATCACGTTCTCTGCCAGGCTGTCCTTTTTAGTCAATTTGGCTCAAGGTTCGACTCCAAAAGCATTTAATTTTGCCCTCTCAGGTCCCGGCCCACACCTGTATGACTCTCTGTCCACGCTGCTGTTTTCAGTTTCTTTTTGTTGTTAACAGTAGGCTCTGCTTTGCCATCCCTGACGTCTGATCACCTTTTACTTAGAAATTGGAGAGTGGTTTTCTTTCCCTCTCCCTGTATCACAGGTCAAGTTGAAGGGTACAGTCACCTGCAGGGAACAGGCCCAAGTGTGTTCACTGAGCATTTTGCTGTTTTACATGACCTCGCCATAAAGGAATGTCTGTATGAGAAAAGAAAAACCTGTTTCATAACGCAGTGCAGAGCTTTGTTTTCTCTCGTCAGGGTGACAGCCCTTTGGTTCCTGCCAGTGAGTATGCGACAGGAAGGTGGGGAAACTGGATCATGAAAATTCCACAGCTGGCAATTGCTCATTCTTTAGCCTTCTAGCCGGAGGATAGTGTCTCGTTCCCAGGGTGGCTCAGTACAGTATTTAATTCGGAGAGCCCAACCTATGCCATTAGCATTTTATTCTTAAAAAAAAAAAAAAAAGAGGGTGACCCTTGGCAATTTTTAAGTAGCTTCAGCATAGTCTGGCAGGAGGGGAAGATTGAAGAAGCATTTTGTTTTTTGTAACTTGGATTCAGTGAACTTGTTGACTGGACTTTGCTGGGTAATGCTTTCCCCAGACAGCGAGCCATCTGTGCAGGAAAAGTTCACAGTGCACACCCGGGGCTTGTTACCACAATGTGGTGCTTTATGACTGAGATCCTTTTCTTGAACGCCTGAGCCACTAGGTTCCTGTGCTCTCTGCCCCAGGTTGGATTACAAGTTGCCCCAATGCTGGAGCAATTCCCACTCTGGCTGGGGCAGAAGCAGGAGCAGAAACCCCACAGCAGGTACTGATGCTTCAGATATGTTTTTCTGCAGGCTCCTAAGCCTTCTTCCCAACTCACTCACAGTTCCCAGTCCCTGCTACCCTGGGCCCCAATTCTTGGATTAGTTCTCAGGCAGCTGCAAATACTGATGTGCTACCGCCTGTTGAGAGAGAGAGAGAGAGGGAGACAGAGAGAGAGAATGAGAGTGCACCCATGCAACTGCAACAGGTACCCCCCATGGAGGAATGTGAAATCACTGAGCTCAAATCTTAGATGACTTTCAGAAGTCTGTGTAGAGCAAATTTACTTTGATTTGTTTTTTGGCAGAAGGCCATTATTTAATGACAGCAGGTTTCTTTGTTTTTAAGGCCATTGGAAGTAACTCTGTGGCATTTCAGCGGTATAAGGATATAGAATCCAATCTCTTTGGTATCTATTGGTTCAGATTTTGCTCACATAAATGGGTCTGTTTAAACAAGCCGATCATGTGCACAATAGGGTTCCAAGATTAATTTTTTTTCAGAAACTGGGATTCTTCTTTTCCTACTATTAACAGAATCATTAATGTCTGCCCCCCACACCCTTTTTCATTTTAAAAGTCATCTGTAGAAGCTGCCTTTCCCAGAGCCTCATTGTTCATGAATTATATGTGAATCCATTTGGACACCGACCAGGAAGTTGCTATAATTGCTCACATGCAAGTAAAAGCTTTCTCTGTGTATTAATTAGTTGATACAAGGGATTAAGATGATTACATGAAAGGCATTGCTGCTTCCCTCTGAATAGTTAGACCAAGGTGGGTGCCAAGGCATCATTTGATCCCATTTGCTCAGCATGTTCCCTTGATAAAGGCACAGAATTTGAACAGTGAGGTTTCCCAAGGCAGCAGAACATGGGGATCATTTGGATTCACTGTGTCTGTTGATGTGAAATGTGGGATATTAATCAAGGCTAATTACATGCAATGGGTTTGGAACAAACTGAAGGCCAGTTCAGGGCATGGTTCTCTATGTAATTACGGACTTTAAGGTACCAGTGTAATTACTGGAAATTAGAGGCCCTTCCTTTATGGGTCTTGCCTCTCAAAATGTGGAAACAGTTTCTTTCACCATTAAGAGGTAGGTCTCTCCTCAGAGTCTGGGGTTAAACAGATACAGCCAGCTTTTAAGTAGGCCTTGGCCATGCTATGTCAACTTTCTAGAGTTAGGGCAGTAATCCAGATAATTCTGGCCTACTTTTTTTTCCCCCCTGTCAGTGATTTTCTAATATTTGAATTCAGAATAAAAACTGGTGTATACTTGCTTAGGCAGTGGAATTGAATAGTTCACTGTCCTTTTGTAGAAGACCATTTCCTATAGTGTGTATTCTTTGTTTGCTTGTTTGTTGTTTTCACCCAGGCTGGAGTGCGGTGGCATGATCTTGGCTGACTGCAGCCTCTGCCTTCAGGGTTCAGGTGGTTCTTCTGCCTCACCCTCCCAGGTAGCTGGGATTACAGGCACATGCCACCATGCCTGGCTAATTTTTTTGTATTTTTAGTAGAGATGGGGTTTCACCATGTTGGCCAGGCTGGTCTTGATCTCCCGACCTCAGTTAATCCTCCCCCCTCAGCCTCTCAAAATGCTGGGATTAAATATATATATAATATATGGGTAATCTGAAGTCCTTTCTATTAATGCATTTAATATATTTTTACTTGAAAGTGTTGAGTTACTTCACAGTGTATGAGTGTTTGGAGATGCCACTTTTTTGAGGAAGCCCCTCCCATGAGGGTTGGGAGAGCCACTGTTGTGAGACTCTTGTGGGAAGGTGAGCATTCACCTCCAGGACAGAAAGCCCCCAAACCCAGATTCTTGTTTCTGGTAGCATTTGTCTTTATGCTCGTCTGGAGTTAATATGCTAAGTGTAGATTAACTTTGCATATGTGTGCTACAGGCATGTGTTTATTATAAGCTCAGGGAAAGGACTTGGCCACTAAGCTCAGAAGAATCAGGGTGGGAAGAAGTAGTGATTTTTCTCAGTCATATATTTAGCTGTCCTGACATCGTTATTTTTAAGAACTTTCAGAACGAGTTCCTATATATTTCTGAATCTAAAAATTGAGAAGGATTTGTAAAAGTATGGAGGGCTTATAATAATTTTATAAAACTGAGGTTTTATATATTTTATGTGTAAGATATTCTGTGTCATATTTTTTAAAAAACTATTTTTCAAGTAGCTGATTTCATCACAAGGCTCAAACCACTACTAACTTCTGAAGTTTTATTTATGTTGGCATTTCTGATTCTATTATGTCCCACAATTATTTGTATGTTCTTCATCCAGAAGTTTGTGTCTCACGTCACTGGGAGGCACTTCTGCAAGTTCCTGGCTGAAGTTTGAGGATGGCCAATGGAAGAAGGAGTCCTTGTGTCTCTAAGTTAGGGCAGTTGGGGACTGCAGCTGTCTGTTTCTTTCCTTACGGCTTTACCCTTCCGTTGTTTTATCACTCAAGTGTTAATGCAGTGCTGCTGCTGGCCTGATTTTGCCATTCCTTCCCCTTTACTACCTGCCTCAGCATGTCCCTTCTGTAGCACTTCTCAGGCTTCTCCCTGGTCTGTCTCTCAATTCTCCTTTCTGACTTTCCCATGGGTTGTTCTCTTCCCATGATCTTTATTATTCCTCTGCTGAGGTGGGAAGATCATTTGAGCCCAGGAGGTTGAGGCTGCAGTGAGCCATGATATAGCTAGCCACTGCACTCCAGCTTGGGTGACTGTGAGATCCCAACTGTAAGAAAATAAACAACAACTACAAAAACCTTTCTCTTCCCCTCCCCTGTAGAATGGCAGGTCTGTGTTTTGATAGCCACGGGGTATATATGTGTATATGCAGAGGGGTATATGTGTGTTTGTATAAAGCTTGAATATAGGCCAGGCATGGTGGCTCACACCTGTAATCTCAGCACTTTTGGAGGCTGAGGTGGGAGGATTGCTTGAGCCCAGGAGTTTGAGACCAGCCTGGGCAACACAGCAAGGCCCCATCCCTACAAAAGTTTTAAAATTAGCTGGGCATGGTGGCATGCACGTGTAGTCTTAGATACTTGGGAAGCTGAGGTGGGAAGATCATTTGAGCCCAGGAGCTTGAGGCTGCAGTGAGCCATGATCTAGCTAGCCACTGCATTCCAGCCTGGGTGACTGTGAGATCACAACTGTAAGAAAAGAAACAGCAACAACAAAAAACTTGAATGTAAATATTAGAGGCACACTCTTCATTCTAAGCCACACATTACCTTGCCTTACATGTCCAGTGCCCAATGCCATACCCCTTAATTTCTTGGCATACCCTGGAAATGTCATATAAACTGGGTTTTCCTTATCTGCAGCCTTCAGGGAACTGGGCTATTGTTATTTTAAAGTTAATGGTCCTGCTAGTCTTGTGAGAGCAGAGAGAATGAGGCTGCTAGGACCCTGTGTGTGAATGTCCACCCTTTGTCTTCCCTTTCTTGGGAGGCTTGGGCATCTTAGTTTTGGACATCCCACCCTGGGGCAAGGGTGGGTGGATGGGGTGCTGTGTCTGAATCTTCATTTGTCTTTCATAGTATTCTCTCACCTCTCCAGAGTAGAGAAATGACTCGTTAAGGCTCCAGAGCTTGAAGGTATGCACAGGAACATGTACCCACACACATTCCACCTCTAGCACAAGGGTAAGCCCAAGGTCACTGAAGTAAGTCAGCAAAAGAAGCCATAGTTGCTGATTCTGTGCCTTATTCCTTGCAAACCCTCTCATATTTTCTGGAAGAACTTATATATGTTTTTCTCTCTCGCCTGCATTTTAAAGATTTATTTCATCTTTAGCTTTATTGAAAGGAAGTGGAATTTGATCTGTGGGGACTTTTTTTGTGCAGAATACCAGTGACATCATGGAATGACCAGAGTCCTGCTTTTTATTAAAGGACACAGGGAAGGTAGTGCTACATACACAGAGAACAGCTCTTTTTTGTTCTGCTTATTTCCAGTCATTCATATCTAGCTTTGATTTCTTTGAAACATTTTGTAAAAGTTCAAGTGCTGTTTAAGAGAAATGTTGTGGATTTTTTAAAAGTAAATATTAACTTATCGAATTCAAATGAGAACTTAAAAAGGGAAACTGTAGTAAGGTTATGGTAGACACTACATTTTTTGCTATCATTATTCTTTTAAGGATTAGTCAAGATTAATTGAGGGAATCACAAAGGATTGCAGTTATGGACATATTTAGAAGTATTTACTGTGTAGTAAGAATGAGGAACAATATTCTGTTCTTTAGTACTTTCACACTTTTGCGAACATAACTGGAAGAAACCCAAAACCTGAAACCCAAACGATATTGTAAGCAGTGTTTATCATCTTCTGCTTCTCCTATGGTTGATAAAAGTTGACTGATGGAATTTGAAAGGAAGCCAGGAGTCTTTTTTTAAGTGTGTGATGTATGTGAAGCTGCAGTAATTTTGGTTACTCCCTCTTGTGAAGATCTATGTATGCATGGCAAGGAATGTAGCATTTAGGTATTTGCTTATGTGTTTAAAAATATCATTAACAAAAGCATTGGAAATGATGGCAGTGTTTTGTGTTTTTTTTAAGCTAGACTGTTTTATTGTGTTTTATTCTAAGCTCCTTTTAAGCAGGCTGGAAACCATCTCCACTGACACAGCCTTTTCCTTTACGTTTGAACTTTCCTGGCAAAAATGGCTTGTCGATAGAGTCCAAGCTAGTTCATTCCCTTTGTGTGTAGAGAATTAGACACATGAATGCCACAAATTAATCAAATGTAAGTCCAGAATAGAAGGCTCTCACCCACTAACACGACTGTGAAAGCTGCTTTGAATAAGAGGGAAAAGACCCGTCAAATATACATGAAAAATAGTGAGTTTATGAAGGCCCAGGGATTGTTGGGCTTGACCGGATCTGCGTGCCATCACTTAAAGGGGGGCAGGAGCAGAGGGTGGGAGCGAGGGACCACCAGCCCATGAGGTGGAGTTTTCTTTTTTTAAATGATCTTCTTCCATTGAGAGAAGTTCTGGGAATATCAATGAGCCCCTTGCTGAGACAGGGTTGGGGGTCAAAGTGCAGGGCCAGCTGCCAGCCTTCCTGAGGGACAATAGCAAAGCCTTTCTGTACATATGACAAAAGGATATTCTAAAACAATGTGTTTAGACACTGAATGAAACAGCAGTTAAATTAAAATTATGCAGCATCATGTAAAATTAACATTTTCTACTCCATCTTCTTTCTTACAGTAGAAAATTGATTCAGCTCTATTTTTTTTGTTTTCACCAGTTATTTTGTGACTTTAGAACTTTAATCATTTAGCCATATAAGTTAAAAAATAAACTTATGCCCCCTTTAGCACATAAATATGAATATTATAAAGGAAAAAATTTTCTTGTGGGCTTTAGTGTATAAAGGAAAAAGTTTTCTTGTGGGCTTTTGTGTTTAATATATATACCTAGCATTATTTAGCTGTTATAAAACAGGAAAATACATATTTCTAGATGGACATAAAACATATAGAGATATATATTAGATAAACAGCAAGTTTTGTTGTGCAAATGATGAAAACACAATGTAGCAGCATAGTAATGTAGTAGAATTAAATTTATACACACAGATATTATTTCCCAGGCTAACATTAAAACTGAAAAGCTGAACTATGAAAATATTAACAAGAACTACTCAAGTATTTATTCTGAGATGCTTCAAATCTGGATTTGATATAATGTAATTTATGTAAACATAAACAGAGATGAAATATAAGAAGCCCTAATATTAATGTAAAACAAAATGAAAACTTGGCATTTAGGTCACATAGCATAGCTATGTGCACACTATTTTCCTAACTCTATCTTGATAAAATTGAAAGTTACCCATAAAAATACTACTCTGTGGTCTTTCAGCCCATATTTTTTTTGTTCCTGGTGTGGTTTGAATTTCATATTGTGTTTATTTTTCTTCATTCTCTTCATCCTCACCCTGAAACCACAGAAGGTTTTTCAATGGAAAGGAGAGTATTGTATCACGCTTCCTGGTTGGTGCCAGTTCGTTCCAGCGTGGGCTTTCTTTGTGGCTTTCTTTTGGAATGATACCATATTTATTGGTCTTCACGTTTGCTAGAAGAGTTCCAGTTTTCCATCTTTTAGCACAAATCCCTGAAAAGGTCACATACAACTCACTTACTGGACAAGCACACACGCTGAGTGAGGAGTGTGGGGTAAGATGACTAAGAATGAAAATTTGGAGCTCTTCGTGTTCGGTTCTAAGAGTCAGAATTTATGGAACCCATCCAGCTAAAGACTTCTTAGATCAGACAGTGATAGCAATTTAATGTTCAACATTTATTACCATGTATCCTTAACAAATTCATAATTTTAAATTTGAAAAAGGACCATCCAGAAAACTAGAAGAGGACAGGGACCAGGTGGAAGACCCTGTAGGGGTCATAACTGATGGGGCTGTTGGGAGATGCGGATTGCACTGTTGACTAATGAAGAGTATCAGATCAAAACAACAACAACAAAGCAAAACAAAATAAAATATTCTAACTGTGGTTTCAGCCATTTCTTCTTCAATATGTTGGCTCTTGACAGACATTCATTAGTTACCTGTAGTATGGGTTAGGGAAGTACAGTGCCGTTTACATCCTAGTAACAGACACAGGACAATTAGTCTATCCATTAATCGCAGGGCAAATACAACTAATACCATCAAGCAGATACCAAATGCTGTATACGTGTGAAAGGGGAAGCCCCATGTTGATGGCAAGGTCAGGAAGGATTTCTTAGGAAAGAAAGGTGTGAAATGGCAGGATTTTGAAAATGCAGAGTGGAGGGAAGGCTAGGAGCCAAGACAGAGAGACAAGAAGTTCTGCCTTTAACAGTAATTTGTCAAACCACTTTGCCTGGAGCATCTTCCAGAAAATGATTTATGCTGGACACTTGGGTAAATAGACCCAGCTGCTGGAGGCTAGGAAGCAACATCCCTGCAGAGCATCCCTCCCCAACCCCACAGCCTCCCCAGCTCCTGTCCAGCCCCTGCACATCCCCTCCGCAGGCTGAGGGGGAAAATGGCCCTCGGCGAGGAGGACAGTAGCCCTCCGCAGGCATAATCCTTTTGGAGCACAGAGTTGAAACCGCTCTGACTGGGGGAGGCTGGTGGAGGCAAACAGTGGCCCCAAAGAGGAGGTTCTCAAATGAGAAACTGAGAAGTTGTTTGTACCAGGAAGTAGAGGGAGGGTTCTGAAGACTTGTGAACAAGATGCGAAAAGTTGAGAATTGCACTTTAGAAAGAACAATCTTAAGGTTAGGTGAGACTGGAGACCGAAAGCCCGATGAGGAGGCGGCTGCCACTGTGCAAGCAAGAGGGATGTGAGTTTGGATACAAGGAGACTCAAGGAAAGGAAAAGAAAGCATGGCCGGGTACAGTGGCTCATGCCCGTTATCCCAGCACTTTGGGAGGCTGAGGTGGGAGGATCACTTGAGGCCAGGAGCTGGAGGCCAGCTTAAGCCTATAAAGCATAGTGAGACCCCATTTCTACAGAAAAACGAAAATCAGCCAGACATAGTTGTGGCTCACTCCTGTTTTCCCAGCTACTTGGGAGGTGGAGGCAGAAGGATCCCTTGAGCCTAGGAAGTGGAGGCTGCAGTGAGCTGTGATCGAGGCACTGCACTCAAGCCCAGGCAAAAGAATGAGAACCTATCTTGAAATAATAATAACAACAATAATAATAAACTTTAAAAATAAAGCAGGTGTCCCAAGAACTTGGATGAGAAAGCACCTGACCACAGGAGGGAACACAAAAGGAGCAGGTGGTGAGATGACACCCAGGTTTTAATGATGGGGCAGGAAAGTGGGGTGCTTGGGAAAAGTCAGGTGTTACCCAAGACACAGCTGGGGATGAGCTGTTAGTGTGGAATTATTCAAAAATAGCAAATAAGAATGATCTCTCTTTAAAGGTTTGATCCTTAAAGAGTATAGACTATTAACTAAGCCCTGCTCTTTATGAAGGAGTTTGAATTTTTTCCCCCTAGAGTTGGGTATGGTTTTGAGAAAACCAATGTGTTCCTTTCATGTTCGTCATAAGGGTTGCAGAGCTGGTGGGTGATTACTTCTGTACCCCAGTGACTTTCATGCTGGTTTGTGAATCCTCTGAAAATGAGGCCTTTCCTTTTACATTTTATAACACAAACAGCCCAGTAATTTAATGCTGGCTCTTCCAGTATAAATATCACATTATGAATATAATTTCCCATTATTACCACAAGAAATTATCTGAATGCTAAGAATAATTTGGCTTTATAAGCTCATATACCAATATATTGTTTCCAAAACCAAACATTAAAAAAAATGTATAAATGGAAACTCTCTTTTCTATTTTAATTTTTGCACTAGATTTAAAAATTTCTTGATGGAGAAGTCTGTCTTCTGCACAGTGGGTACTCAGCACAGTTTGGTACTCACAGTGGTGAATTTACTGCATCTCAGGAATTTTTTTAAAATGATGCTCACCTACTTTTATAGGATCCTTCATTACTTTACATCTAACTCCATTTTTTTTTTAATGGGCCAGGGGACCAAGCTAGAACTTACCAATTATACTATATTCAAACTTTGATTCTTAAGTCCAAATCTGTTACAGAAATATTGTTGGTGTGGGTGTAAGCAACCTAGTAACTATTTCCAAACTTATTTCACAAAAAGTGACCTAGAATGTTGACATAGAAAAAAATATAAGCTTAAAAATGACACTATCTGCTTGTATGTGAGAGGGAGATGGAGAGAGAGAGAGACAAGGGGCAGAGGGTGGGAAAGAGCTATGTAGAATGATAAATGAAAATCTAAAAAGGCGGGCTTCATTTCACTGGTATTAATTTGGTAAATTATCCATAATATATTGGAGCTTGTAAACATTGTGGCAAAATTTTTTGCCCTGTCAGTAATGAATTGCTACATCATTAATTTTGTCAAGGTATCAAGAAACAACATTGCTGAGCTCAAAGAAAACTCCTAGATGAATATAGTTGGGTTGAAGTGCTGGTGTGGTTAATGTAATTCACCAGGAATCCACATGACCGTTTCCTTTCCTCATGAACAGCCTGGCCTCAACTGCCAAGGGTGGCAGGGTGCGCCCCACCCCTCAGTGGGGAGGAAGCTGTGTAGTCAACACTGCGCTGGGTTCCTTGCGTTTCCCTGTAACACTGTCCTGGTCTGTATATATCTGTATATTCACCAATTTCAAGTATGTTTAAAGTGGTAAATGAAAAAATACATTTAAAAATGTCAGTTGGAATAAAAATTATGAAAGAAATCAGAAATACTTTAGATGAGTATATTTTATAGAGATCTAGTGTCCACCATCTGTTTAAGCATTGTATTTGGCATTTAGTCTCCTGTTAGCTATGGAGAAAGAGAAACCTGGTTATT
This sequence comes from Cheracebus regulus, assembly GCA_963574635.1. NCBI lineage: Eukaryota > Metazoa > Chordata > Mammalia > Primates > Pitheciidae > Cheracebus > Cheracebus regulus. The sequence goes on along the minus strand of CAUYQU010076132.1, from coordinate 24,638 downwards.
CATATAGTTGTAATTTTCTCACAAAAGTGTATTTTTTCAGGCTGGGTGCATTGGCACATGCCTGTAATGCCAGCACTTTGGGAGGCCGAGGTGGGCAGATGACGAGATCAGGAGTTTGAGACCAGAGTGGCCAAAGTGGTGAAACTCCATTTCTACTAAAAATACAAAAAATTAGGGCGCGGTGGCATGCTCTTGTAATCCCAGCTACTCAGGAGGCTGAGGCAGGAGAATCACTTGAACCCCGGAGGTGGAGTTCGCAGTGAGCCTAGATAGCACCATTGTACTCCAGCCTGGGTGACAGAGTGAGACTCCATCTAAAAAAATAAAAATAAAAGTGTACTTCTTCCTGGTATTTAATGACTAAGAGGTATTTGTCACATGGCTCTTAACACAAGTGGTACCAGGTAGCATAGCAGAATTTATTTTAAATTTTATAAATTGTGTTTTATGGGTATTTCTTACTAATGACTCTGTAAAGACCAAAATCATGGCTTTGAATTGTTAATTTATAGAAGGCATTTCAGCAGGAAATATAGGTTGCAGTTGTCTTGTGCACTGAAATTGTCCAGGTATGCCTAATTTTATCATCAGGCCTGTAAAAGGGTAGAGTTTGGGGAAACCTAGAGGAGTGAACAGTATCCTTTATACTGCATCTGTCAGCTATCTAATGCTTCACCTGTTCTTAATAGAAGTAGTTAATTAATCGGTTAAAGTCTCATGGGTGTTTAAAGCAGTGTTGCCTGTTGGTTGAAAAAACAGCATTGTCTTTAGAAGCTGATGTAAAGGTAGCACTCACATTACAGAACTACAGGGCTTAGTTCTGGATCCTTAGCGCTGGGGCCATGCAGCCATTCCTGGCTCTGCCTCACCTTCAGGATTCTGATCTCAGGGAGACTCACTCCATGTATTATCTAAGCAAGCCACTGTTAGGATGGATGAGGTCTGTCCCTGCGGTACGATATGGAAGGTAGTTAGGGATGGGAGCAAGGAGAGGAACCCAAGTCGAATCCATCCCCTTTTTGAGAGAGGAAGAATTTGATAATCACAATGTTAAGCCATTTGTCCTTGCTACACATCTAGGTAGTAGCATATGTGAAACTAGAACGAATATTTAAGAGCTTGACTTAACATTAGTAGCCAGCTAAAATATGAGCCCACTTGACAACATCAGGGGGAGGATGACTCAAGTAGCTCAATGGAAAGAAGGTCAAGTGGCTAATATTAAAGGTGAATATTTGATTAATCAAAACACGAGAACAGGGTATTTTTTACTTAGATTTCAACACAGCCAAATTCACCTGCTCTTTATGGTTGAGACTACATAATACCTAACTAGAAGAGGAAATTTCATGTGTCAACTAGTTACCTTGTTACCTTGTTTAAGGAATCAAGTAACTTTCTTCTCCCTCTGTACTTTATATTATTTCAAAGGCCTTAATTGGACTGTTGCTTTTAATAATGTAGTCAATATTTTAAGTAAAAATAGAAAATCTTCATATATTGGTTGATAAAGGCATTATGTAAAATTTGAAGTTGAAAGTAATTCATTCTTTAGCTCTTTAATGTAAAAGCAATCTCTCAAAAGTAAACTTTCGGCATAAGGAGCTTGACTCTTCTGTGTTGGAGCATTTGAGAAAATAGAGTAAATCTAGTTTTATATAACTACCCTAATACTCTTAGAATACCAAGTGTTTTACAGTAACAAGTTTGAGATAGGATACAATATGAATATATTATCCTCACAGCTAGCCTGTTCCTTTAGTCAATTTCAGAACACATATTAAGGAAAGCAATATCTATGCTCACTCCTTGTTTCAAAGTATATTCATATGTTCAGATGTGGGGGAAAAAGCATTCAGCAAGAAGTATTTTTTAAAGCAAATAAACTCCCCAAAGGATAATTGCTCTTCTAGAGGCATCAATGTATATTTTAATATTTATCTTTGCAGTAGGGTACATTTCTATTTTCTTTCAGCAATTTCACTCCTAGCACCAGGATGGCTTTGGAAGGACTTCTTCCGGAGATGAGATGAATGACTTTTAAACAGCTCTATTTGAGACTATATTTTCCTTGAGAGAGAATATAAATATTCTTTTGATTGTTCATATTACTTAAAACTTTATGTATGTGTGAAGTGAACATAAACAGTTGTAATTGGGTCTTTGATAAAATGTAAAATTAGCATTCCTTTATGAATTGTATTGTGTTGAAGAAAAATTATGAGAGAACTCTTAGGGAGTGCTCTCTGCAAACATCATGATTGTCAAGAGGAATTCATTCATTCCCTCATCCTGTCAGTAAATACTCAGTGCTTATTATGGGCCTGCTGCTATACTATATTCTAAGAGGGTTGCAAATAAATAAATACACACACACACACACACACACACATTTTCTTTTTCATTAGACAGATACATGTGAAAGAGTTAAGTGACGGGTTAAGAAGAAGAGTCACAATGAATGATCAGACAATAAAGCCCCAGACAGCAGAAGTTACCATGAAGAATGGTTTTGGAGGCAATGGGACTGAGCAGGGCTGCAGAGGTGCTGAGTGGTGGGAGAGGCAGTGGTGGTGAGAGCGGCCAGGGTAGGGGAAGGAATGTTGCACAGGGAATCAGGGCATCTGGCACCATCCCTGGCCATTCACCATCTCAGTGATTTATGAAACTGTGTCACCCTGAAACATAAGATTATCTCTAACATCCCTTCTTGCCGTTCTGTCATCTAAGCGCCCATCTGGCTATAGAATTCTCTTCATTTCTGCCTCCAGTTTTTGGCTTAAACATAAAAGTGCTAGAACATATATAAGGAAAGAAAAACACAACAAAAACCTCATGTAAACCAACTTTCTTTTGTTCTGTTTCCTTAGATTCAGCCTGGATTCTTCTGCTCCATAAATATTTCTCATTTAGAAAGTAATTACATCAAGGCAAAGCTTTATGTTTAAACATATATGGCTTTTATTGTTACATGATAACTGAGTCTAAATTAGATGATTCTCATTAATGAAAGGACAGGAAAATAAGTAAGTCCAGACATAATTAGGTCACAGCATTTGACCATTGTGCCTTAACCTTCCCTTTGCCCTTATCTGCTAAAGCTTTGGCCTTAATATGGACAAAGAGCAATTTAAATCTCTTTCCATTCCTATCCCTTTTCTTGAGTGGCTTCAAATCTAAATCTCTAATAAAGGAAGGGATAATAAAATAGCAGAGAAAGTATAATGGGAATTATATTGACTCTCATAGAAGTTTTGGAAGAGAAATATACTCTCTTTCTTCAGCTCTGTAATAATATAATCATGGTGTGATTTCTGCTTTGCTAGACTAGGGACTATTTTGGAAATCTTTAATGAATATAATCAGGTGGTAAGCATTTAAAAATTACTATTTCCTGAAACCTAGGAAATTATTGTTGAGTGTAAAATGCAAAAGACAAAGGAAAAAAAAGCCAGTTACATTTTTAAAAAATAAAACAAAACAGTATAATCTGTGTGGCGTCATGTAATAGAGTCGCTGAGATTGGGGTTGAAACTTGAGTTTTAGGCTTAACTTTGAATCTTCATGTGTATGCTTAGGCAAGTTGCATAATCTCTTTGGGGCCCAGATTTTCTTTTTCTTTTTTAGGTTTATTTTTATGCCCCTGTTCCACTCAGGCTTTTTTAAAAAATAGAAAATAATAACACCAAGCATTTATATTTACCATGTGCCAGGCACTATTCTAAACCTTTTATATTTAATTACTTAATTCTCCCACCTACACCATGGGGGTAGATACTATCATATGTTTGCAATTTTGTGCTTGTTTTATCTTGCGTAACATTTTTGAGAAATTGTCTGAACTCAGATAGGTCTCTTTGATTGTAAATTTATGGTATGAACCGCTCCATTTGACTACCTCATTATTTACATCATTATTATCAGAGGCCAACTATTTAGATTATTCAAAGGTAAAAACACTTCTAAATACATATAATAGTAACAAAACTTTGCTAAAGTAACTCTGAAAAAGATCACTTATAATTTTAGTTATTGAGCAAAATCTCTGACATTAGCGGTAGAGAGCCTCTTTTTAAATCCCCATTGTACAGATGAGAACTGTAGCACACACACAGAGAAATGCTTGGCAGTGTGTAGAAGAATGCCACACTAACCAGGACTGACTTCACTTCTATATCTGTCCGTGGACAAATGTCATTATTTAGACATGAGGAAACAAAAATAGCTTTTACCACATTGCCCCAGGCACTGCAGTCTCGGAATTCCTGTCAACCCTCAACTCTGCCACTGGGCTGCATGATTCCCGAGACAGCCTGTGGTTGAAACTCAAGCTAGGATGCCTGCCACCTGACCTCCAGCTTTCCGTCTCTAGTCCCTTCTCGTTTAACAAATGTTTGTTAAGCACCTCCCGCGTACAGGCACTGTGCTGGGGACCCAGGCAAATATGTTTACAGTCACAGACATTACCTATGCCCTGTGTAGCTTATAGTTCAGTGGGGAGCTGGACATTAAGGAAATAACCACACAAAGGGACATACAATGATAGACATGCTGTGGGAGATGAAGAGATGTAGGTGGTTTCAGGAGAGGGATTTGGAACAGGAGCCTTAAGATTTGGGCTCAAGCAGTCATTTAATTTCTTCCTCAGTATTCCAACTTTGGTATGACTAGTCTCCCACATGCTAGGTAATTAAGGGCAGATAAGATGTGCTGGAACATCTGAATAAAATCAAAATTCAGATAAAAAATGTCTACCTGTGGCTTTTCATTAGTGGAATATGAAATAGAGTGACAAATTGGCTTTATGAGGGTATTGGTTCAGGTAGCTTCCTCTTGCCACAGACCACTGGATTTGAGATATTTATTTATTGTATTTATTTTTATTTATTTATTTTGAGATGGAGTATTGGCTTCTTTCACCCAGGCTGGAGTGCAATGGCGCAATCCTGGCTCACTGCAATCTCTGCCTCCTGGGTTCATGCAATTCTCCAGCCTCAGCCTCCCGAGTAGTTGGGATTACGGGTGCTTGCCACCACGCTTGGGTAATTTTTGTATTTTTAGTAGAGACAGGGTTTCACCATATTGGCCAGGCTGGTCTCGAACTCCTGAACTCAAGTGATCTGCCCGCCCTGACCTCCCAAAGTGCTGGGATTACAGGCATGAGCCACCATACCCAGCTGAGACATTATTTATTAAGAAGACTATGGTGGATAAGAGAACAGAGTTCCGGCTTGAAGGATAGAAAATTTGAGTTTTACTTTGCACTTTTTCACCAAATAACTTGTGCAGGTTTTAGGTGGTGGTTGTAAAATCTAATAGGACTCTTGTGAAGATTAAATAAGAATGTGTACATATAACAGCTCACTTGGTGCCTGACTCATAGAAAGTGCAGATCAAATGTAGTTCTCCTGGTTACTAGTTAATGTGGGAGAGATCAAGGTGGATAGGAAATTGTGAGTGCCAGGTCTAGATAGCCTTGATGGGGATAGGAGATTTATCCATGAAGGCAGTTTAGGATACTTATGTGCCAAAGAGGTACAATGGGGTTGACTTACTGACCAAATAGTAAGTAGTATAAGGGCTCTGGATAGGTATATTTTGGAGGGGAACAAGGTGTGAAGAAGGGAAAACATGAATGTGTCCAGCAGTGTAGACTGAGTCGTACAATTTGCATGGAATGCCTGATCTTTATAGGAGGAGTATTAGCTGGTGAGTCGGATAGAGATGCCTTGAAGGGACTAGGATGTTTTATTCTGTACCCTAAGGGAAGCTTACCCTTCTTTTTCAGCCTTCTGGGTCAAAGATGAGAAAGAAGTAGAAAGAATACTATTTTTACTATATTCTTGAAATGGAGATTTGCAGCAAGTTGGTGTTCAATAAAGAAGTCCCTTTCCATTATTTTTGGCTTGAGATTTAATGAACAGTTGTAGTAAAATCAGATTAGCTATATACACTCCTATTATGGAAGAATGTGTATATCTTACATCTAACTTTAAGCTATTATCCATTCTTTGCATTCCTTTCTTCTGTCATAGGTTAATTAAACCCGTGTTGTGGTCAGTGCTTACTCTACATGGCAGAGTGTTTAACATACAGTTTAAGATGACTAGATGAGAAGTAATGGGATAAAAATCTCTTTACATTGATGACTTCAAGGCTCAATTATTGTAGAATAAAATAGTGATGAAATTAAATATGTAACACAAATCTCCATTCCCCTCCTCCTATACACAAAATGGCATGTAACACTGGACACAAAAGCACTAAGAAAAGGTTGAACATGGGTAGCTGCACAAACAGGATTACAAAGCTGCATGTTGGCTGACCAAATAGATTAATGGGTGATATATATCTGGCTATCTCAGGGTTCTGAAGGTGTACCAGAGCAAGATAATGAAATTGCCTGTCAGGTAATCTGATTTGAGGATTCCAGTCATATGTGAACTGGTGTGTGGGCTAATAAGCCAGGAGTTTGCCAAGACTCATTATTTTGTAAGCTGCTCAACTCTCTACATCTGTCTCTGCAGGATATGTTAGACAAAGTGTCCTGCATAGAGCAAGAGGTGGGGAACCCGTAACAATGCCCAGGTTACAGAGAATTGCTGAGGCACAGCTCCAGATCGAGTTGAATGTTTCTCAGTTGTTCAGAGCTCGGCTAGAGAAATGCACGGCTGTCAGGCAGACAGCATGGTAACCTTTCTTCCTCCCGGCTGGCAGAAGCTGCTGTTGCAGAATGTATAGTCAACGTCCCTCCAAAGATGTGTAGGGTGTAGGCATTTGCATCTTGGCTCAGACAGTTAGTAGCACTTTGACTTTGGCTAAGGTACATAGCCTTTTTAAGACTCGATTTTTCTGTCTGCAAAGTATAGAAAATAGTGCCTAACATGTAGGGTTATTAGTGATACTGAAGTCAAATCTCACAGTATTTGGCACATGATATTTGTTAGATATAATCAAAGGATTAAATAAATTGAGGACTCTATATACATGATTGATATTTCTCTTTGGCTATCAGTTTCTTCCTACCTCCTTTTTAACTCTGAAATGATTATAATTGTTTCCCTTCTCTTTCTCTTAATGTTTCTATGAGGATAAATAGAGAAACCTCACAATTACCTCTTCTTGGTATGTTTTTGTTTTATTAGGCTCTTACATGTATTATGTAAGTATTAATTGTTCCCATATCAGTGACATAGAAGAATCATCAGCAGTAATACTTCTCCTATTTGAGGTACAAGATTCAACTGGAACGTCAGAATGGGAAGATTCTAGAAAAGGTGCTCAAAGCTTTAATTATTTTTGTTTCTGATACAAATGAGATGTGTGCTTTTAATATACGTTTGTTTATATTCTAGAGTAATTAATCTCTCTCTTTTGTAATTTGTCAGCCTTGAAATATAGGAAAAAAATAAAATGTCTCAGTGAATGAACTGTTATATTCACTATCATTTCAAAAGCAGTGCTAACAAATTATAGGGTAATCAGCTAGCTTTCCGGACATAAGTTACAGCTTGCCTCTTCTTTGAAGAAACTCTTTTTATTCTGCATATAGAATTTTTATCATAAAATTATTCTGTTTTTCAAAGAAATTACTTCTGAATTCTAGGTATTAATTTCCTTTTATAAAGCATCAGATATTTTCACATCCCAGGCTAAATAATAATCCAGAAATAACTGCAAAGAAAGAAAATATGATGATGTATGGAAGAACTCACTAGGTGTAGAGTTACTTTTTTTCTCTTAACAATAAAAAATCATTCAAATCCTTTTTTAATTGACTCTATGAAGAATTAATCCCTCAGAATAATTATAATGTATATATAATTTAGACCAAAAATGTCAATATTTATTATGTTTCATTTGGCAGAAGGAAGATTGTAAAAGGAATCAACGTCTCATCTCTATTATCTATTTAGTGAATTCTGTAAAATTCCCATTGGATATGGAAGGAGATACATTAATGTCAATAGCGATGGCCACAAAGTAGAGGGTCCTGCCAGATAATTGCTCTACCACTAGGAGAAAACAGGCTGTGTTAGTCCAGTAAGAGCTTCTGTTCAAGGTCAAGATCTCCTCTGATGTTAAAACAACTACACCTCAGGGAGACGTAAAATGGAGATGGTCTCTCCCCTTTAGGGATATAAAATCTAATGGATGGGCTTACCTTCCCTGGGGTGACTGTGGCCTTGACCCAATGATGTGGATTACTCTCATCAGGCTTTGAAAGTAGCGGATGGTGGGGCAGTGGTGGAGTAGGGACGAGATCTTTTTTTGCCTGGTTCCCATCTTTCCCCTCCCTGTGTCATATATTCCTTTTCCCTAACATTTCCACAGTCTAGCCATGGCAGGGTCACTGGGGATTGCAGAGCAGGCAGTGAATGCTCCTCCCATTGTTAATTGTGGTCACTGTCTGCCCACAGTTTAATAAGGTCCCTGGGGAAGCTCAAATAAATATTGTAAGTTCTGGGGTGTTTTGTTGAATAGGATTAGGGCAGTTCTTTTTCTCTCTTCATCATTCTTTCTTTCTTGGTGTATTTCTTTCTTGCCTTGTGGTTAGGATTTTTCCTCTAGGGGGACATTTATATCTAAAGCTAATTCCTTAGAGGAGGGCTGTAATAATAAAATAGCAACTTGCATTTATTTATCCTTTTACAGCTTACAAAGTACCCTCATATTGTCTTGTTTACCTCTAAAACTAACCCTCACAGGTAAATTACTATTGTCCACATGTTACAGCTTATAAAAATTATTGCTCAAAATGTCAGAGCCAGGAACTGGACCCAGAGATCATATTCTATTACATGGGCTAGTCTTTTCCACTTCACCTTGCCATAGATAGCTGTTTGCAATATCTGGTACATCTGACAACATCAAAATATTCTTTGGATTTTTAAAGTCTTTATTCCTTTGGCTTTGTAAAATGAAGAGCTCCATGAATATACAGAGCTCCCTGATGAGAGGAAGCTGATTCGTATAAACTGATTTCAGACTGATACTATAAAAGTTATCAGTTACTTTACATATCAATTACATTTTTCATAGTACCCTGCTCTAAGCAGACACCAGATGTCGTTCACTAATGGAATAGTGAGAATGGTTAACATAGACTTTGGAGCCTACAGTTATAGCTGAGTCTGTCACTTCCCAGCTTTCTTCTCCTCCTTGAGTTACATACAGTTTCTGTGCCTCAGTTTCCTCATCTATTAAATGGGAATGATAAGAGCACTTCTCTCATGGGTCAGTGGGGATCAAGTGAGTTAATAGATGGTGAGCATGATGCCAAGCATATAATCAGCCCACCGTTAATATTGGCAGTTATTACTATCATTCTTAGTGTTATTGGCACTGTAATTTTTTACAACACTTTTGCTATTCCTATTTACCATAAAGCTAGTATGTGGAAGAATCTTAGGCATTTTCCCACTTTCCCCAGAAGAAGTTACCAGAGACAATTAGAGCCCTGGTCGTGTTGTGCAGTGTTGTGGGCCACAGTGAATGGCCAGGTTTGCATAACTCTGCTAAAGCCAGAATTTTCTAAAGTCACTTTTTATAGTGTATGCATTTGGCAATATTAAAAAAAAAACACAAAAAAAAAAAACCCTGAGTCTCAATAGAAAGAGAGAGAAGAGAGAGAAGAGAGAGAGAGAGATTGCTATAAACGCACACTTTTAGCTGAAAGTGTTGGTCATATGGAGACAGTAGTGGGGATTTTTTTTCAGCTTTGTGAAATCTTTAACAGCCTTTTTTTTTTAAGCTTGCATATTTTGCTTATAGTTCCTTCTTAGACTTAAAAGAATTATCATGTCCTAGGAGATTTTTCAGAACATGTTTTTATATTAAAATTTTGTAGGGAAATTTTAAAGTAAATATTCAGAGACATCAGTTCTTCTGATGGGACAGGAAAGAGATGGAATGAATCGATACTGCAAAGAGGAGTAAAATCAGTGTCATAACTTCCACTTTGATCATCTTGTTTCCTAAGTGTTCTGTTTGGTAGGGAAGAATATGGAGATTGGTAGGGAGTTACTAAAGTAGATCAGAAAACATTCTTAGATAGATCCCTCAATCTGGACTCCAGGCACGTGGGTCCCTAGTCTCTGCTGCTGGGTATTTAAGGGGCATACTCATTGTGGTTCTGTTTTCTTGCTGACCAGAAGGGAATAATAGAACATGTCATTACTGCAAAAGGTTATTGTGAGAATCAAATGAGTTACGTGTAAAACTACTCTGAAAAATATAAAGCATTTCTGAGGCAGAAGAATGTCATGGTTTTAAGCAAGAGTTGGCAAACTACATGTTACGGATTGTCTATGGCAGAGATGGTGTAGCCCACAAAGCCTGAAATATTTACTCTCTGGCCTTCAAACAAATACTGGCAGACCCCTGACTTACAGCATGGATTCTAATGCCAGTTGGCCTGGGTTTGAGTCCTGGCTCTGCACCTACTGCTGTGTGACCTTGGGGCTGGTTAATTAACCTAGATCTCTATCTTTTTATCTCTAGAAAAAAAGATGATGATGGTACTAATGCCACAGGGTAGCCAAGACTATGAAATGAGGACACATAATTATACCATAAAGAGCTCTAAGGGCATCACCTGGCATTTATTAAGTGCTATATAAGGTTTACATGGTATTATAAAAACACCTTATTAATGTAGGGTGCTATCGGATTAAATAATTTTTAAGCATTCTGATTTTATAACACTTGATATTTGTATACTAAAGCTTTCTAAAATTACTAAATTGATAGTTACAGAAACTGATTGCTTTTCATTTCATTATACCTAGCAGGAATACTACCTAGACTACTACTGTAGTCTATCTAGAATACCAAAATACTAGTAGGACCTGAAAGTAGTATTCTAAGAACCTGTACAAGTCATATTGCAGATTATCAGATAGTGGCATTTGAGGTGACTTCTGCTGAGACTAGGCTCCATTATGATGGTGGACAAATTGAAATGAAACTACAAAGTGGTATTCTTTGTGAGTAGAAATATCTGCTCACATTCATTTTATTTCAATGTAGAAAGTAGGAATAAAAATTATAACTGCCTTATAATTAAGGTACAGTACATATATCGTATCATTTAGCCATTATACCAGTACTGCAAAGTATGTGTTTTTCTTCTCATTTGAAAAATGGGGAAGTTGAATCACAGAAAGATTGGACAATTTGCCTGTAATATAGGTGCTAATCGCCTAGTCATTCTCTACAATACTGTCAAAGATGAATAAATTCAGTGTTCAAGTCCTAACACTGTCTCACATACATATAAAGATGAGGAAACACTTACTGATTATATCAATGGCAATTTACTATCAGGATTATATAATTCAATTGTATTAAAATAGAACTTCTAAATTATCGACTTGTTATATTTCCATGTTAAATTGACATTTGACATCTTAGAATATTGCTGACAAGAGTTGTTCCCCATGTTTCAGACCGCAGTTTTGTGTACCCGTCAGAAATCTGAGCACATCTAAAAGCATCTCTGCATTTAGTGGAATCATGTGAGGGCACTTCGCCCATGATGAGAACTATTTTAGACTTTTCTTTGTTAATGTCTTTCTTCTCTATGAAGACCCTGTAATTAGCAGTCCCCTACTTGAGTACAGACTGCCATCCTAAAAATATGTTCCACAGTCAAAAACTTAATACTTGAAAGGTAGACAAATACCTTATTAGGAATGACTTCCATTTCCAGAGAGCCATAGGTACTAACCAATCCCTTTTTACGTTTGAGAGGTGCTGTTTCTGTGTGGGCCAGGCAAACCCATGGGTGTTGAGAATCTGGACAGTATGGGAGGTCTGGGAAGGTGGCTGTTCATTCCTCATAGCCAGAGCCAAAACTCAGGGCAGCATGGCTGATCCCAGGACAAGGCCCAGGCCACTGCCAGGACTCACACAGGGGCATCCCTACACAGAGGCATCCTACACCAGAGGGCTGGCCCTTCACCCTTCCCTCTTACCACTGTAGAAGCCTGGGATCCAACAGGCTTGAAATGGGAGCTGAAGAGATTAAATGTAGTACCTGTGAGGTATGGAAAGATGTGGGTGCTCAGTATGGATGAACACACACTGCAATGGTCCAGGCCCATCTGTTCACAAAATCCCAGTTTACTCTTAGGGACTGGATACTTCTCTCTTACTCTGCATCTGTTCAAGGGGACTGACAGGCTACTGCTTATTAGCAATATGAGTATGGCAAATTATGACCATCCATTTCCTTACCTGTAAAATGACGATAATTCTCGCCTTGCTTGTTTTAGAGATTTTATGGGGATCAAATGAAATAATGTCTGTTTTCTGTTAGTTAAGGAATTACAGCATATAATTCTTTCCTGATTAATTACCAGACAAATTGGTGAGGTGCCTATATATTTAAAAGCCTTAGTATTTTTGACCACTATTAATTGTAATCCAAAAGAAAAATAAAGCATTCTGGAAAAACTGTTGTGTAAATCAATTACAATTTGGGCTCTTTTTTTTCCTTACTCTAAAATGTGTCAGGACCACTATTTTAGGAAACAACGTTCTTGGCATACTTTGAATGAATTTTTACTTCACTCAAGCTTGATTGCATAGAAAAGAAATATTCAGCCTACAAAGTAAAGCATTCTGGAAAACCGATTGGGTAAATCAATTGCACAATTCTAATTGTAAGTGTAATGTGTAAGTGTATATGTTTCCTTACTCAGTGTGAGAATTGTGTCATTTTACTTAATTCAGACACTGGAGGGTTTAAGGGATCTTAATCTCATCTGGAGCAAATCCTCTCAAAGACTTTTGCTTGGCAAAGACTTCTTCAACTTTACTCTTTACACTGTTGAACTTGGTGGAGTACTATTCCTACCACCATAATCCACCAAAGCCACACACCTTTGAAAGACTGCTTCCTACAGATAAGAAAACTGACAAGTGGCTTCACATTTTGCACATCTGGTTCTAAAACAAAGGACTGATTCAACAGATACTCCGCATCAGCCTTTTCTGTTAGACATTGCTCCTACTAACAGCTCATGTCAGCTGTACATTTCAGTGCTGGGTTATTTGACAGTTTCTTGTTACCTACTGTACAACAGGAATCCAAGCAAGTATTTCCCAGATTTCAAGCTTTACCTGTTAATCTTTTTAGAAACTTACTCACCTTGCAAAAAAACTATCTTAACGTATATCTACAACATTCCTTTATTGTTAGTTATTGCTTTTATAAAAATAATCATATTAAATGTGAAGCAAAATTGCAGGAAACATATTTTGAATCATCACTGCATATGCAATATCCAATTTTCCCATCCTGTTCTGGTATGAAAAGGGGAAAGACTGTTTTAAAAGTCCATTGTTTAATAAAATTTATGTTGGTTCTAAACTTCAAAGAAAATTTTTTAAAGTGCGGCTAGTCTTTCCTTACTCTATCTCAGCTGGAATAATGAATTCAATTTTGAAGTTTAACTTTGAGTTCAGTTTCAATTATGCTAGCTGTGTTTCCTTGAGTAGGTTAGTTTGCCTCTCTGGACCTCATTTTCATCATTTGAAAATGAAGGCTCAGATCACTTGATTTTTGTGTCTTCTTCTAGAATTTTCTAAAGGTAGTTTACTTTTCACAATTAGTTTTAACTTAGGGTTTACAGAACTTTATATAGATCTTAGGAACTTGAGCCTACCACATAAAGAATAAACCACCTTCGTTGAAATTGAATGCTGTTTTAGGGTATGATTTTTGTTTATTTGTTCAAAAAATAGTGATTCCATTTAAGCCAAAAGCACTTATTTTAATAACAGATTGTTATTTAAGCTATTTTACCAAAGTTACATTACCATGAAATTTCTGGGGGGGAAAAATACAATTACACTGTCTTACATAGTCACCTCTTGTAATCATTCACAATTAGTATACATATCATCAAAAAGAAAAATGCTTTTTTTTGGTTAAAAATAACAAGAGACTTCATGTAAATGTATAATCTAGTTACTGTCTTTTTTAATGCTCTGTAGCCAACTCAACGAAAAATGTCCTGCCAAGAGTAAACATTCATTCTCTATTTATTTGCATAGCAGGCATTGGTTTCATGAGGTAGGCTTTTTTTTGAAGAACATCAGTGTCACACCCTAACATTTTAAACTATAAACCTAAAACTCCTGACCAAGAGAGCTTTGTTATTAGAACAAAGCTTGGAGGATGCTATGTGACACCATCACACCTGTGTTGTGGTCCCAGAGGTTTCTGTTGTTGGGAGGTACGAGTGTCATTAAAATAAAACAGCAAACCCTTCTTGATTCTCCTCTCAAAAGTCAGATTTCTCATGAAGATGGGAGTATGAATTTCCAATACTGGCATCTATGGGAAAATGCCTTGCTTAAAAGACCTTTCTCTAGGGGCCTGAAGGAAATCGTATCTTCTCTGCTTTTTCTGCTGCATTCCAATTTTCAGACAGGTCAGTGGTACAGTGTTTCCAAGATCCATGTGTACAGTAGGAGAATTAAGCTACAGTAAGTAATACAAAAAGCCACTTCTCTTGCAGCTTGATTGAAACAATCCACTGGTGGTTGCTTGGTTGTCAGCTTGAGCTTGTCTGTGACTACTTTTCTGCTCCTTACTTCCATCCATCATTGCAGAGAGGCCAGAAGGAAGAATATATATAGTGCCCTGTGATTGCTTAGGCCTTAGCAAATATCAATTCATCACCAACTTGGCTCTAAAAGAGACCATTCATTGGCATGTTAGAACATTACAATTTACCCAGTGTTCCCTGGTGTTGAAAGAGTCACATGACCGGATCTCAAAACAAAAAAGAATTCCATGATATGTTCTTGGAGTTATTAATAAAAATAACTGCTGGTTGACAGGAAAGGCATATGGCAAATTTAAGATGCATGGCCACAGTATTTTGTTTAAAAAAAATTCTTTCCTGCATTAGGGATGAGTGTGTGTGTGTGTGTGTGTGTGTGTGTGTGTGTGTGTTTTATGCACCAGAAAAACCTCCAAGGCTGACAAGCCATTGATGAGGTGTTTCAGTCTTCACTAGCTTCCTATTTCATTGCTCTGCCATTGAGTCCTTGTAATATTACAATGAATAAAGTAATCAAAGCAATTGGCTCCCTGAGATCTTTTTTAATGCACTGCTTCGGACGCAGTACATATGCTGTGCAAATAAATACAGAATTAGTGTTCCTGTTGGAAGCATTTGGTGAGAATGAGTGATTTGTCTTGCTTATGAAAGGTGCATACATTTCCGCTCATAGCTGTTTATCAGCCAGCCTCTTTCTGCTTATGGATTCCGAGGTGGAATTCATCATTTGTCAGCGCCTGAGCAGATGTGCTGGAGATGACCAGATTGATCTGTGAGGATGAGCAGAGCAGCCGCACTAGTGCTAGGAGGGCGGCCCCTACAAATTGTATTATCTTTTGAGACTGTTGTCTACTAGCTCTTTTCTATAGTTCAGGAAGAGAAGGAAGGCTGCCTTTTTCTGCTTCTCACTTCTGTATTTGAAAAAATGCCACTTTTGGTATCTAAGGGAAATGGAAAACAGCCCCAATATCTCTGGGCATGAAATCCCCTGAAACCTCATTTTTCCAAAGGTCCACTCTCTTTCTTCTGATTGCAGGCATGTTATTTGATGTTGGATTTCAATTAAAAACAAAACACTAATGTCAGGCTTGCAGAAGTGTCATTTTCTCTGTTTTCAAACTGCTATGGACAAAATTTTCTCTTGGTTCATAGAAATCATTTCCAACAGGGTATTAGGAGGCAAGAGACAGTGTTTCAATTAGGAAAAAAAAGAATGGCTTTCCAAAAGTTAGACTTGCTTTTGGTCTGTGCAAAAGGCCTGTTGAAGCTGAGTTGATTACAGAGCCATCAAAGGCCCTTCTTGCCAGCAAAACTCCCTTGCACTTGTTTGCTGTTGAAAATTTCCCTTTGATGCCAGCAGATTGCAGAGCTAAATACAAGCTGCCGAGGAGCTCCATGTGGCTTTCCCACTGCAAGTTCTTGACCTTGGCTTAAGTAATTAACCATCTAGGAGCCACACATATATATATATCATCCTCTAAGGGCATCTGGAAAAATAAATACATCCTCATCCTTAATTAATGAATGGATGCAAGTATAGAAACAGAGGTAGCTTACCTCATGGAAACAGGGTGAGGGCTTACTTACTAAAACCCAGGTGGAACTGCAGTGTTTTCATTGTACTTCTGTGGCCTCTGTTTCACTCCTGCAGTCTCCCGTGAATATTTTCCTTCGGGTGATTCCTTTTTAATCAGATTGGTAGAAAAACAATTTCATACTCAATATACCCAACATATAAGATCATTAGAAATACCACATGTGTTTTGAAAATGTGGCCCATAGCTCTGGAAACATCTGGCTTTCAGCCGATATTACTGAACCAACAACACGAAGGCCTTCGGCCAAGCCCTGATACTGTGACAGGCAGGTAACGTTTGTGAAAGATGTGGCTTCCACACATATCTTTAAGGCAAGTAAAGGTTCAATGTGTGACTTTTATTTCCTCAATTAGCTGAGATGTAGACAGGGTTTGGAAGGTAGAGAACATATGCTTCTGCTTGTGATTCACCTTTTAGATGTTGTCAGTTATGTTTGTCATCAGTGGTTTTTTTACAAGTCATGTGGCTTCACGTCAGCCTCAAGGATGAAGATGTGGACAGTGATAACTAAAATGACAGCAGAGACATTGTAGGTGTTGAAAAATGATCAGAGATGACGGTAGTCTTTTGGAGTTTATCACATATCTGAGAAAGTTGTTTAATTTTTTTCAGCTTATATTTAAATAGCAATTAAAATATGCCAAGTGTTGTGCTAAATATTTGGGTTGAGATTTGAATAAGACATTCTGTGTTCCCCAGGCACTCAGGGAGAGTGGCAAGTAAAGAAATAATTCTGGTATGGGATGACGAGTGCCATAACTGAGGAATATTCTAAGAGCACTGAAGAGGGAGTGGTTAATTCTTCAGGACCAGGGTCTGAACTGGTCTTACCCCGTCAGATTGTTTATGTTGGCTCTGAAGATAATTTCTAGAGCTTACAAGGATTCATTATTTGCTTTTTCCAAGTGCTACATTTGTGTAATGTGAAGTACAGAGTTTTGTATCCATTTACAGAACACAACCTCTCTCCAAGAACAACCTTGCTCCTGGTCTGTAAGGAGCCCTTGCGTTTGGTACCTGCTAAGGTTACTCACACACACACAAAAAGCATTCTTGTTTTGCCTGGTTCTCAGGTGTTCAAGGACACTATGGATGCTAGGTGATAGCTTTGTGACGCTCTGTGCAATGCACATTAGGAGATTTTCAAAGTCCTCTGTGGGGCTGAGCCCCAGCATTTGCTGTTCTATTCAGCAAATGCCACGTCTTCTGTTGTCAGAACTGTCTGACTGAACACCAGCAAGTGCTCTCTAGGAGGGAGATCCTTATTGCCCATTTTCTCTCTTTCCTAAATGATCTAATTGCTTGGCTAAGGAGGCAGCCATTCTATATCTTCCTCCCACCAGGGGCGATTTGCAAGTAACAAGGTTTAGATTACCCCAAATGTCAGGACCCCCACGGATATAATGGACTTCCCTCCAGGGCCCACCTGACAAGCTGCTTTTCTTTCAAATACCTGGACTGCCCAGAACATACTACACCCTGATTTCCTGTCCCTTTATGGAGTCAGGGAGCCAGAGCTGCCGCTCTGCACCTTTTGATTTTGGTGTTAATCTTCAGAATCTATGGAATGTATGAGATACTTACAGGTTTGGTATTTGTAATCCCACTTTACAGCATATTAAATGTGAAAATACATACATGATCATTTCACCAAGACTAATACTTAGGGTATAAAAGTTATAGTGGTAACTTACATTTTGGCTTAATGGTTTCTGAAATGGTTTTCATTCCTATGAAAAAAAGGTTTTTAAAAATTATACTTTGGCACGTTCACCGCTTTGTTTCTTTCTCAGCAGTCCATGTTCTTCCTTTCTTTTGGTCTGCTATATTCCCAAACAATAACTTGAGAAAAGTATTTAGTACACTCTTTATAAAGTTTGTTTAGTCAGAGCACTTTTCTGTCAATAGTAAGTTAGTGGAAAATAGCTAAATTAAGAACACTGAAAACAAAACATTTGAGTTATTTGCCCTTGCCGAGATGTTCTTTGTGTGATTTTTGGATAAGGAAGATAACTTCCCCCTCATTTCCATCAAGCCATGTGAAAGAAGTAGGGGTAGAATAGCATTGTCATATTTGAAAAAGAAAATGATTGACAATGTCACTTAAATTGAAATGTCTCCTTAAAAATAATCATAAAAGGGCCTTTGAAAAAGTTGCTTTGAAAATCTTTTTTTGTTGTTTTTTAAGCCGGAGTCCCCAGCTTTTTTTCGCTTCTAACTTGTTTTTTCACTAATAGATGAATTTTGCTCCTATTGGAGTGGAGGCTCCGGGAGTGTGAACAGATGTATCAGATGTTGTGTAATGCTGCCGAGAAGCCCTGCCCAGGAAGGGCTTGAAGCAGACCCATGGGTGCTTCCCTGCTGGCCTATTCCAGTTCTTGGGAGCACAGGCCCCTAGTGCTGCCAGGCTGTGTGGCAATAGTATGAATTGTGTGGTAAGTGGGCCTGAGTGAGGTCATCACTTTTATTTTAACATACGACCATCTTTCTTTCCTCTGAGCATTTGAGCCGAGTAATTCCGGATAGAAAGAAGTCACACATACATTGCCTGTTGAGGTTGTGAGGCATGCCTGTTTACTTCTTTTTTGGGTGATTAAAAACACTTCTAACAATTGAACTAATATTTGTTACGAACAAGATTCGAAGCACCTTCCTAACCCAGAAATTATTAAAGTTGATAGACATCTCTCTAGACACCAGCCAGAGTTGCTGGATATTTGGTGTTCTAAGATGCCAGGAAGCATGAGTCAGGCCAGCTGATAGCCAGGTGAGTGGTGTTTTTCTCCTCCCAGTACACATATTAATCATATTTGCCGGCAGAGAGGCATGACCTTCTGTACTTCCCACATCTACCCCCCACACCCCTGCTCCACCGTTACACCACAATCACACAGATAGAAAAAGGAAAGTGGAAAGTTTATGAGCAGCCTGCATGCAGGTGGCAGACTCTACTTATGGAACTTAGAAATCAGAGGTCATCATTTTCATTTTCAAGGAACAGACCCTGAATAACTATATCCTTTCATTGCCATCTTTTACTAAGTTGGCAGCAGCTGTACTTGTCTTTTCCACAGGAAATTCTCACTGTGCCTCTAGGACCAGAGAAAATGGAATTCTTAGCAGACTTGACTTTTTATTCTTTGGCAGTTTCCTTTCAGTACAGTATGGGAGATAGGAGCCTCTTGTTTCTTATTTTTCAAGATTTTAACTTTTTTTAAACAATCTTATGATCCGAAGAACTTTCAAATTAGAAAGATTTAACAAGATGTTTTATTTTCCCCCTTAAAGTGTGGCCCCATTGTCTTATGTGAACTCTTTGAGCATATGGGAAATAGAAGAGTTAAATATAATCTGATCTTAACAAAATGTCATGGTTTGTCTTGGGAAAGTTGATTTTTCTTGAAGAATTTTCAGTGTTAAAATTTTTTTCTATACCATTTGCTTCAGAACTTGTGACTTTGAAGGATGCTCACTTTTATTCTTCAACAACACAGATATAAAAACAAAACTGTAGTCTATTTGCCAAACATTTACAATACAAAAATAGTTTAGATGTTTGAAGATAGTAGAACAGAGAGACTAATTAAAATGGTAGCTGGCCCATTTCTACAGATCAGCCATGAAGATTTCCCAAATGTGACTGAGTCAAATTCCCAAAGGATAGTTCTAATTTCTTCCCTGTCCTCTTATCAAGTATAAAATCTGTAAGTTAAGCTTTGGACTACTTCAAAAAAAAATTTTTTTCTTTATTGCAGTTTACTGAGCTTGAAGTTGCAGTGTGCCTGCCCCAATCTGGGATTTGTGTATGTGCATACACAGAAGTTGCCTGCTAGACAAAACCACCTGGCCCTTTCAGTGCAATGTGTAACCAGTACAAGTTTCAGATCAATGTTATGTTAAAGAAAACTGACCATATCAGCTCTAATCTATTTTATATTATTTCTTCCTAAATAATTCATAAAGTAACTTTGTTGTGATTTTTATTGCTATTGCTAGAGTTAGACTTCGATTACATTTTTCTGATTAATAACATTTATCATGTATAACATATTTATAAAATTCAAGTGAGTTAAAAGTAAAATAAGAACACATAGATAATTGCTGTTGGCATTCTGATATATTAACTTTCAGTATTTTGTCTGTATACATATGAAAGTTTTCATTTTTTGTTTATTCTTTCTACCTTGCTGTAATCACTGTGAATATAATTATGTGACAGTTTCCATCACTTGTTATAATTATTTTTATGTCCCATTGAAATCTTTATAAAGTTAATTTTTAATTTAATTTTTTTTTGAAATGGAGTCCCCCCGTGTTGCCCAGGCTGGAGTGCAGTGGCACAATCTTGGCTCACTACATCCTCCGCCTCCTGGGTTCCAGTGATTCTCCTGCCTCAGCCTCTCGAGTAGCTGCGATTATAGGCACAGGCCACCATGTCCAGCTAATTTTTGTCCTTTTAGTAGAGACAGGGTTTCACCATGTTGGCCAGGCTGGTCTTGAACTCCTGACCTCAAGTGATCCACCGGCCTCAGCACCCCAAAGTGCTGGATTACAGGCATGGGCCACCACACCCGGCCTTAATGTTTTTCTTGATTAAAACTTTTAAATAGAAATATTTATTCATATTCTGATTATTTTCTTAGGGTAGAGTCCCAGAATTAGGCTTTCTCACTTAAAATCTATGAACATTTTGAAGATTTTTAATGTCTAGGTATATTGAATAATGCTTTTGATAAATTCTAACAAATTTTTACTCCTGAAGCATCTGAGAGTATCGCGTGATCTTTTCATTAGCTTTAATAATTTGTAGCAAAAGTGACTGACTTTCTATATCTTTGATTACCTCATTGATTGAGGGAGCATTTTCACATGTATTATACAATTGCATTATTTCTTCAGTCTGCTTATATTTTTGCAATATCGTTTATAAAATTAGGGCAGAAAGTGAATAATCAGCTTTTGTTCAATGACATAATTTTCATTTCAATGAGACTTTTTTCCTTTTTTTAAATATGTGCAAGAATAAATAGGATTCTTTTTATATTGCATTCTTTTACAGCCTTAGCAAACTTACATAAACAGGTTTTGTCATGCATTCTCAATCTGGTTTTAGATTATACATGAGAATAACTATTTTGTGCTTCCTCTGTCTTGACTATGTATTTTAGTTATGGGCATAATTATGCATGTTCATAAAGCTTGAGAGTGTTCTGCCCTTTGTGTTTTCCTTGTCTGCTTTTTGACTCTTGCCCTCTCCCCTTCACCCCCAGGATAGAGCCTCACCTCCCTTGAGTCCATCTGTCAGATCGTCTGTCTGAGGAGTTAGCCTTCCTTCACCCTCTTAGAATCCTTCCGAACAAATAGTCCATGGCTAAGGAAAAACTGATGAGCATTTCTGTATGAAAGGCAGACGTTCCACCTTATGGTTCCCTACATGTAGTGTGAGGCAGGAAGCTACCAGCTAAGGTGTGACTTCAAAAGCCACATTCAAAAGCCTGTTCTGACCTCTAGCTGTGGCACAAATGATTCTTCCCATGATTCCCCTCCCTTACTTTTTCCTTTAAACCATAGAGTTTTCCACCAATGGTATGTTGACTAGTTTGAATCCATTTACGAGTTTTCTGGCTGGGGGCGGTGGCTCACACCCGTAACCCCAACACTTTGGGAGCCTTAGGCAGGTGGATCACAAGGTCAGGAGTTTGAGACCAGCCTGGCCAACATGGTGAAACCCCATCTCTACTAAAACTATAAAAATTAGCAGGGCGTGATGGCACGTGCCTGTAGTCACAATTACTTGGAGGCTGAGTCAGGAGAGTTGCTTGAACTGTGAGGCAGAGGTTGCAGTGAGCTGAGATTGTGCCACTGCACTACAGCCTAAGCGACAGAGCAAGACTCTGTCTCAAAAAAAAAAAAAAGTTTTCCACGTCAGAGATTCTCCCTCGCCTGCTTAAATCTCACTTCCCTTCCAAGCATGATCTCCATGCCTGTAATGGTCATGATTAAGCACTCTTACCCAAAACCATGCCACAGCTAGCGTTTCCCATTGCTCTCTCTTCCCCAGTGTCAGAGGATCGGGGGATCCCTTGTGGGTACAAGGCTGGGAACAGCCCTTTGCATTCCACTGCCTTCGCAAATGGTGCAGCTCTTTTTAGCATCGTAAATTAAATTAGCACATGTAGCTTTAAATAGTCTAGGCATGTAGGGCATGATTATCTTTCTGAGAAAATGATCAGGAGCACATTCAAAGAACCCAGTGTCTCCAGGCAGCTCCCAAGGATATGTCAGTGTGCTGTGAACTTTCTGGGGTATGAATGGGATTTTAAAGTCTGCCTTTTCATTAGTGTACCAGTGCATACTCTGTGTATTATGCCTTGCAAGCTGTGAATGTTGTGACAGTGGCTTTTGTTCCCATGTGTGCAGTTGTTAATTGTGTAATCCAGAAATACAGAAACCATATCAAAGCAAGGCAGCATTAACAAAAGAGAAAAGCTGAATGCCTCAAAGGAGCCACTGCTTAGAAAGGTACACATTCTCCTACAACCCTTACACCCAGGACCCAGATGTTCACATGACATAATTGCAGCTGAATTTGGACTTTACTGATGGAATACAAAATTATGAACATAGCGTGGAGTAATCACTTTATCTCTTGTTGAACCTTCGATGCCTGCTTTACATTCCTGGTGAAATTTGTATCTCCAATGGCTTGCACCATCCTACCACAGAGTAGATACTACACAAACTGTCAGATGAGTTTACTGAATCTGTTTTACTCATCCCCGCCTTGTCAGCTTTGCTCGTGCTATTAAGTGTCCAAGACTGCTATGTCAGTATCCAGCTCATCTAAATCCTATTTCCCTTCTGTACATTCATTGTACTTACTGCTCAGACCATTCTTATGTTCCTCAGTAATGGGATATTTAATTTGGGTATCTAAATTTTTGTGTCTGTGCCCAGTGAGATTAGAGAGTGCTTTGTACTTGTCAGAATGGCAAGCATCGTACTTTGGACATAATAGAGGCTCAGTAAGTACTCAGTAAACGTCAGTAAGTACCTCAGTAATTAAATTGTTATTTTTCCTGTAAGAAAATGAATTTTGATGGGTAAATCTGAAGAAGAATCCCGGTGCTCCTGTATGTTGAGTAAACTCAGCTGTAGTGAACTCCTCTTGGCCTCAAACTATGTACTAAATGAAAATTGGAGATGCACCAATTGTGGAATTATTCTTAGCCTGACACATTATCTGTGGAGCTTCTGTTTCCCCTCTTCCTGCTTATCTGGCTTTACCAAACTTTTAAGACTCAGCCAAAGGTCCACCCTATAAAAAAGCCTTCCCCACCTTTCTAATCTCAATCTACCCATTCTCTTCAGTCCTGGAGGATAGCTAACTCACCTCCATCATTTCATATTTGCCAATACTACAGGGTATTATATACTAATCATTTGTATTTGGCTTCTTTCCATAACTAGCTTACAGCCTGAAGACTTACGGTCTGAAGTCTCATGACCATAGTTTAATTCTTTTCAATACTGCACACTAATTAGCATGATGTTTGTCCCTGGATGTAGGGTAAAGTATTCCGAAATTTGGTTTGGATGGCTCTGTTACCTAGTAACTGTGTGAGCTAAACAAATCCCTCTACCTTTTTGAATTTTAGTTTTGTCAATATTAAAATATGATCTCTTACGGAATCATCCTGAAGATTAAAGAAGATTATGAATGAGCAAATGTTTTTGTTTTTGCTTTTTTTTGAGACAGAGTTTCACTCTTGTTGCTCAGGCTGTAGTGCAACGGCACAGTCTCGGCTCACTGCGACTGCCACCTCCTGTGTTCAAGCAATTCTGCTGCCTCAGCTTCCCAAGTAGCTGAGATTACAGGTGCCCGCCACCATGCCTGGATAATTCTGTATTTTTAGTAGAGACCTGGTTTCACCATGTTGGTCAGGCTGCTCTTGAACTCCTGACCTCAAGTGAGCTACCCACCTCGGCCTCTCAAAGTGTTGGCATTACAGGAGTGTGCCACTGCGCCTTAGACAAGTGTTTTCAGCTTGTAAAGCAATACACTAATGAGAATAATTATTGTTATTGTTGTTGCTATTTGTTGATTAATTTTGAGAAATCTACTTCGTATCCTATTGAGTATGTTTCCTGAGGGTACACTGTGTTCTCTGTATCTCCAAACTGTAAATTGTGCTTTGAATTATTGTCAGTGCTGAAACATATTTTTTTTAAAGGAGAAAGAAAGAAACAGCCAAAGAAAGAAAAAAAGAATGCAAGATAGAAAGAGGAAGAGAAAGAGGGAGAGAGAATGGGATTCTTCTTTTATTGCTCAGGCTAGAATACAGTCTAAAAATGTGTATTAAAAACCTCTTTTATGCCAATAATTGTGTTTAACAATGGAGACAGGAAGGAATAGGGGATGAAAATAACAAATAAGCAGCCAACCAATATTTTATTTAAA
>CAUYQU010076130.1:0-10934 GCA_963574635.1 Cheracebus regulus | reverse complement strand
TGGCTCCTCTGCCGGGAATCTCCCGGTCTGTGGGCTACAAAAATTCGTCGGAAAGTGCGGCGTCCACTCGTTCTCTGCGCTTTCACTGGGAGCTACATTCCTGAGCTGTTGCTAATCGGCCATCTTGGATCTCTCTCTCTGTTCCAATTTCTTTAATAGATACAGCTTCTTGTGTGAATTTGACTTCTAGTTTAATTACACTGTGGTTTGAGACCATACTTTGTATTATTTCTATTCTTTTAAATTGTGTTAAGGTGCATTTTATGGCCCAGCACATGGTGCATCTTGGTGAATACTCATGTGGGACTGAGAAAAACATGTATTCTTCTGTTGTTAGATGAAGTAGTCTATAAGTATCCATTAAATCTGGTTGATGATTAGTTCAGCCATGTCCTTACTGATTTTCTGCCTGCTGCATCCGTTAATTAATGATACAGAGGTGTCCAAGTTGCAAGATAGTAGTGGATTTTTCTATTTCTCTTTACACTTCTGTGTTGTTAAGACATATATGTGGCAAAACTAGTTTTAAGAAAACATGGAAGGCCAGGGGCAGTTGCTCACACCTGTAATCCTAACACTTTGGGTTACCAAGGTAGGAGTATTGCTTGAGCACAGGAGTTCAAGGTCAGCCTGGGCAACGTAAGGAGACCCCATCTCTTAAAAAATTTTTGTTTTAATTAGCTGGGCATGGCAGTTTGTGCCTGTGGTCCTAGCTACTTGGGAGGCTGAGGTGGGAGGCTGTCTTGAGCCCAGGAGGCCAAGGCTGAAGTGAGCCATGATCTTGCCACTGCACTCCAGCCTGGGTGGAAGAGCAAGACACTGCCTCCAAAAAAAAAAAAAAAAAACCCATGGGAATGTAAAATAAATGTAATCACCAAATCAGGTCAGTGATGACCTGCGAGCAGGTGGGGGAAGTAGGAAAGGTTAGGCATACAGGAAATTTCTAAGGTATAAGTAATGTTCTGATTCTCCATCTGGGTGATTAATACACAGGTGTTCATCTTAGGATCCTTTAAATGGTGTATGTGCATTATATACTCTTTGGTATATAATGAAATTATTACATTATACTTTAAAATAAATATAAGGAAAATATGTATATGTAGAGAATTCAGAGAACAATTTAGAATATATAGGCTTGGATGTCATAAAATTTCATTGACATGATTGAGTAATACTAGCTTAGAAAATACTATTCTTATAAAAGACATAGTTTGTGAGGCCAAGGCAGGCGGATTACGAGGTCAAGAGATCGAGACCATCCTGGCTAACATGGTGAAACCCCATCTCTACTAAAACTACAAAGAAAATAGCTGGGCAAGGTGGCACGCACCTCTAGTCCCAGCCACTCAGGAGGCTGAGGCAGGAGAATTGCTTGAACCCAAGAAGTGGAGGTTGCAGTGAGCCGAGATCACGCCATTGTACTCCAGCCTGGGTGACAGGGCAAAACTCTGTCTCAAAAAAAAAAATAAAAACGATATCTTTTGCGGTAAAACAAGAAAGAAAAATACAAGAGGTAGTAGTTGTGCAGGATCTTGAAGAACAGGTATAGTATAGGGAAGGACAAGAGGGAAGTGGGTACTCAGGGGAAGACTATCAACAGTTTTGGAAGGAGGAAAGAACACATCTGAAATATAATATGGCAAATGAAACTGAATAGCAAAGAAAAGGAATAATATGGAGATTCCCTGAAAATCATTTGGAAAAGTTTGAGTTTTTTTCCTGTATATAATTAAGGGGCCAGCAAAGTTCCTAAGCAGAACATAACTAGGCTGGGTGCGGTGCTGTGCACCTGTAGTCCCAGCTACTCAGGAGGCTGACACAGGAGGATATCCTGAGCCCAGGAGTTTGAGACCAGCCTGGGCAACATTGTGAGACCCCCATCTCTTAATTCTGAAAAAATCTTTTTAAAGGAGGAAAAGGAACATGGCTTATTGAAACTTAGTTAAGATAAATTAAAACATGGCAGATTAAGTACATTTATTTATCTCTAATCTCTCCCAAAATCTTACCAAATCACGGGAGAAAATTTCTTTTTAAGTTACAAACCTATAAAGTCAAAAAAAGGGAAGAACAAAATATAGAAAGCAGAGCAAGACGTGGTAACTAAGTAGTGCATAGCAATTCCGTTCAGTAAACGCTTACAGAAGAGAATTCTGAATTGGTGGGAAGTTACGTCAGCAAGATGGTAGAATTGGAGTTCTCTGGCCCAACTTCCCCCACCCCCAGAAATCCAGCTAGCAACTATCCACAAACAAGAATACCTTTGCCAATATCCAATGTCAGAACTAAGAAAAGCCATATTCAAAGGGTCAGAGGAATTGTTTCTCTTTAACCATGTCACGTGTCTCCTCAGCTACATAGTGCCACACACAGAAGATTCCCCTAGGCCCATGGTTTCCACCATGGGGAAAGATAGTTGAGGTAGATATTCAACTTTCACACCATTCTGGGACCTTCACAGGAGGCTTAGTTCTGTCTCACTCTGCAGGACACATTGGGAGTACCAGCAAGGCTAGACCACCTGGGATCAATTAGAAATGAAGAACAGGGCCTGGAGCCTACAGCAACCAGCATGTGATATTAGTGATGGCTCTGCATTCTGGCAAATGGGCACCACACCAGAGAGACTAGCCAACAGCATCACTCTGCAAGAAACATGATCCACAGGGCTGCCAGCCTCAAGTCACTAGCCAGCTTTCCCATCTACCTCTAGCTTTCTCTTTAAACCTTCCCCAGGCCAGAAGGCAAGTGTAGGTCAGTGTTTTCCTATGAAGGAAGCATCTGGCCCCACTCAACCACAGAGGTAGAGCAGTGTTCCACCCAAGCCCTGGTGCTCTCCTTAAGCCTTCCCTTTACCAGGAGGCAAATGTAGGTCAGTATTTACCTGCAGAGGGAGTATCTGGCCTCACACAACACCAACAGCTGAGTGACGACTCTACCACACCTTGATGCTGTGCTTGTTTTTAAATTTTAGATTCAAGGTGTACATGTGTAGGTTTGTTACATGGATATATTGAGTAATGGTGATGTTTGGGCATCTAGTGTACCCATCACCCAAATAGTGAACATTGTACTCAATAGGTAATTTTTTAACCCTCACTCCCCTTCCACCCTGTCCCTTTTATGGAGTCCCCGCTGTCTATTATTTCCATCTTTATGTCCACACGTACCCATTGTTTAGCTCCCACTTATTTATAAGTGAGAACATGCAGTATTTGATTTCACTTAGGATAGTGGTGTCCAGCTTTATTTATGTTGCTGCAAATAACATATTTTATGCTTTATTATGGCTGCATAGTATACCATGGTGTATAAGTCTACCCTAGATCTAAATACAAGTTCAGTCTATGCATATGTGTGGAACATAGCCTCTGGCCCTGTCCACTCTGTGTAGCTAACCACAGACTCCAGAGACCTCATCCAGCCTTGGAGCCCAGGATGTGGCCCTGCCCAACTACAGATTCCAAACAACAATACAATAGGTACATTTAAAAAAATGTGCAGCATCTCTAATCATTGGGGAAATGCAAATTAAAAGCACAGTGAGATATCACCGCATACCTATTACAATGACTTTTATCAAAAAGATGAAAGATAACAAGTGTTGGTAAAATGTGGATAAAAAGTATCCCTTGTACATTGTTGTTGGAAATATAAATTAATATAGCCGTTATGGGAAATGGTATGGAAGTTTCTCAAAAAACTCAAAATTACCAGCAATCTACTAAACTCCCAGTGGGATCCAGCAATCCCACTTCTAAATATATATCCAAAGGAATCAAAATCAATATGTGGATATCTGCATTTCCATGTTCACTGATTCACAGTAGCTGAGATGTGGAAACAACCTATGTGTCCATCAGTAGATGCATGGATAAAGAAAATGTGATATATATACACAATGGAATACTATTCAGCCTTCTAAAAAGAAGGAAATTTTGTCACTTGCAACAACAACATGGGAAAACCTGGAGGACATTACACTAAGTGAAATGAGCCAGGCACAGAAGGACAAATACTGTATGACCTTGTTTACATGAGAACTCTAAAAAAGTTGACCTCATAGAAGCAGAGAGTAAAATGATGGTTACAAGAGCCAAGGTGGGGGAGAGTGTGAAAAGGAGGAAGTATTAATCAAAGGGTATAAAAGTTCAGATTTATAGGAGGAATAAGTTTTCAGATTATTGTGCATCAGGGTGACTGTAGTCAGTAAGAGTATTATACATATAAAATAAAAACTAAAATGATAATATGGTAGGAACTCCCCAATGTGCATTCAGCTCTTTTCTCCAGCCCTACTCCCTAAATATGGAAACATAACATACATCCTCTTGACAAGATAAGAGAGGATTCTTCTTTGGATTAACCCATCAGACCTACTTAAAAGAACTTATATTAAGGTGTGGGGAGAAACATAGTGTGTCACAATGGAAGCAAGAGGTTTCACTCAGTGATAAAGGTGACTCACACCTTGTCATGGCTCCTCTCTTAAATGTTAGTGTACAGTGAAGGACCACAGAAAATTACAGAAAGCCTGCAACATGAAAGTCAGACCCTAACTCAATAACCAGAAAAATGGGAATCAGAAGAAACAGCACAGAGCAGGGAGCAGAAGAAAACTTGATTAAAAAAAATATACATAGCAGAGTGAGCCTGTCTATAGACCCAAAAGCCCTTAAATAAAGAGGTGACTGCATCCCCTTCAGGAAAGGCCTTGATACACTATAAAAATTTATGTTGTTAATCTTTCTCCCAGCCTACCCCAAAGGGACCTGTGGCCTCTAACCAGGGTAACTGTACATTTGGGAAAAGGAAATATCAGACATATCACAGACTACTGGCCACTGGCTATGAACTGACACTGATTCTAGGAGATCCAAATGTCACTGTGGGCCTCTATCAGAATAGACGCTTATGGAGGTTAGATGATCAATGGAGTTTTAACTCAGGCCTGTGTCACAGTGAATCCAGTGGGTCTCCAAACCCATGCTATGGTTAATCCTTCAGTTCTAGGATGCATGCTTGGGATAATACTTAGCAGCCGACAGAATCCCCATATTGGTTCCTGTCCTATGAAGTGAGAATAATTATGGTGAGTAAGGCCACGTATAAGCCATTAGCACTGCCTCTACCTTGGAAAATAGTAAATTAAAAGCAATATTGAATTCTTAGAGGGATTTCAAAGACTAGAGCCACCATCAAGGAATTAGAAGATGCAAGGGTGATGTGATTCCCATGACATCCCCATTCAACTTATCTATCTAGCTGGTGCAGAAGACAGATGGATCTTGGAGAATGACTAGGTTGTCATAAGCTTAATAAGGTGGTAACTCCAATTGCAGCTACTGTACCAGATGTGTTTCATTGCTTGAGCAAATTAACACATCCCTTGCTATACGTTATGCAGTTATTGATCTGGCAAATGCCTTTTTTTCTCATCCCTGTCTATGAGGCCCAATGGAAACAGTTTGCCTTCTGTGGGCAAGGACAGCAATACATCTTCAATGTCCTACCTCAGGGGTATGTCAACTCGCCAGCCCTATGTCATAATTTAGTTTGTAGGCATCTTGGTCACCTTTCCATTCCATTAGATAATATCACACTGGTCCATTATATTGATGACATTATGTTAATTGGACATAGGGAGCAAGAAGTGGCAGTGACCCTAGATGTATTAGTAAGACATTCACAAGCTAAAGAGTGGAGAATAAATCCAACTCAAATTTGGGGCTCTGCCTCAATAAAATTTCTTGCAGTCCTATGGTGTGAGGTATATCAAGATATCTCTTCTAAGGTGAAGTTTAAGTTGTTTGCATCTGGCCTCTCCTATAACCAAGAACAAAGCACAATGCCTAATGGGCCTCTTTGGATTTTAGAGGCAACATATTCCTCATTTGGAAATGTTACACTTGTCCATTTCCCAAGTAACCCAAAAAGCTGTGAGTTTTCAATGGGACCCAGGACAAAAGAAGGTTCTACAATAGGTCTAGGCTGCTGTGTAAACTGCTCTGCCACTTGGGCCATTTGATATAGCAGATGTCAGTGGCAGATAGGGATGCTATGTAGAGCCTTTGTCAGGCCCTTATAGCTAAATTGAACCACACTCCCTTTGAATTTTGGAGAAAGGCCCTTTCATCATCCTTGGATAACTACTCTCCTCTTAGGAGACAAGTCTTGGCCTACTACTGGGCTTTAGCAGAGACTGAATGCTTGACCATGGGCCACCAAGTTACCATGCAACCCTAGCTGCCCATCATGAATTGGGCATTACTTGACCCAGTGAGTCATAATGTTGGACATGCACAGCAATATAATACTCCATTATCAGATGGAAGTGGTATATACATGATTGGGCCCTAACAGGCCCTCAAGGGGCAAGTAAATTTTAGGACAAAGTAGCCCAAATTCACATGGTTCCTACTGCTGCTACACTGCCTTCTCTCTCCCCATTTGCACCTATGGTTTCATGGGGAGTTCCCTACAATGAGTTAACAGAGGAAAAGAAGATTTGGGCCTGGTTTACAGATGGCTCTGGATGCTATCCAGCAGCGCCAAAAAGTGGACAGCTATAGGAACATAGCCCCTTTCTGGGCATCCCTGAAGGAGAATGCTAAGGGAAATTGACTCAATCTCTGGCCTGCATCACTGCCAACTGACTACAGAGGCCTTGGGTTTTGGAGAAACCTCAGCAGCAAGCCGATCTCAGAGGTTGTGGACTTCAGCTACACCTCATCACTGCACCATTTTCAGTGGCCAAGGGTTTCCAGCTTGGTGCTGTACCAACTGTGATGGTTCTAGGCTTAAGGAACCCCCCAGCATTTCAGTGGTTGCCATAGTCATAGGTTTATGGGCCACACCAGCTGACCTACCTAGAATCTCTGGACAGGCTTACTGTTGGATTGTGTTCCCAGACAAAACCACACTGTGATGACTGGAATAAGTATCTACTACTTCAATGCATTACTTCAATATCTACATATCAGTGCATGACCAGAAAGATCAAGAAAAATCAGGGAAATATGGTGTTCTCAAATGGACAAAATAAAGTGCCAGTGACTGGCCCTAAAGAGATAGAGATGTATGAATTGTCTGACAAATAATACAAAATAACTGTTTTAAGGAAGCTCGGTGCGCTTCAAGAAAATACAAAGTAACAATTCAACAAAATGAGGAAATAATACATGATCAGAATGATAAATTTAACAGAGATTGAAATTTTTTTAAACAAAAATGCAAGTGCTGAAAAATAAGTGAATAAAATGAAAAATGCAATAGAGAGCAAAAACAGTCAATGATCAAGGAGAAGAAAATATCTGTAAAACTGAAGACAAATTACTTGAAAATATACAGTTATGATAGAAAAAAATGAAAGGAATGAAGAAAGCTGTTGGGATTTATGGAACAGCATCAAAATGGAAAATGTTTAAGTCATTGGGGTTTAAGAGGGAGTAGAGAAATACAGTGGGGTAGAAAGTTTATTTAAAGAAATAGGAAACTTGAAACCTGTAGAAAATTATAAGTTTCCAGGTACGTAAAGATTAAAGGTTACCAGTAAGATTCAATCCAAATAAGACTACCCCAAGACTTATTGTAATCAGACTGTCAAAGATGAAAGACAAAGAGAAGATCCTGAAAGGAGCAAGAGAAAAGAAGCAAATAACATATAAGGGAGTTCCAATACACCTAACATCAGACTTCTCAGCAGAAGTATTACAGGCAAGAAGGGAGTGGGATAATATATTCATATTCAAAGTGCTGAATAAAAAAAAAAAGCCAGCCAAGAACACTGTGCCCAGCAAGCCATCCTTCAAAAATGAAGATTTTCACAGACAAACAAAAGCTGAGGGAGTTTATCACCACTAGACCTGTCTTACAAGAAATACTAAAAGCAGTGCATTGAGCTGAAAGAAAAGGATGCTTATGAGTAATATGAAAACATCTGAAAGTATAAAACCAGTGGCAAAATAAGTCAGAATATTCTGATACTGTAATGGTGGTGTGTAAATCCCTTATAGCATAAAGGTTAAAACCAAAACTATTAAAATAACTACAATAATTTTTCAAGGGATATGCACTATAAAAAGATGTAAATTGTGAGGAAGAGTGGAGTAAAATATAGAAAAATTTCAATCTAACTTATTAGCTTAAAATAACATATTATAACTATAAGGTGATATATGTAAGCTTCATGGTAACCACAAAACAAAACCTATAATAGATTCACAAAAATAAAAGGGAAGGAATGAAATTATACTAGTAGAAAAAATCATTTAGCCAAAAGAAAGATAGTAAAACAGGAAGAAAGGATCTACAAAACAAAATTATTTTTAAATGGAAGTAGAATTACATTGAATATAAGTGTATTAAATTCTAAAATCAAAAGACAGAAAGTGGCTGTTTGGACTAAAAAATAAAACCCAATTACAAGCTGCCACTTCACCTGTGAGGACACATATAAACTGAAAGTAAAGGGATGGAAGAAGAAGAAATGACCATACATGCTGTTATATACCAGTTCATGGGCTGCATCCAATGGTTTGGCTGGATGATTAGGTACTTCAAAGGAATATGATTGGAAAATTAGTGACAAATAAATATGTGGAAGGACAAATAAATATGGGGAAGAGTTATGCAGATAAACCTTTCTGAATGGGCAAAAATTGTGAAGATATTTGTATCCCGTGTGAATGATCACTAAAGAATAACATCAGCAGATGAAGATTTAACAATCAAATGGATAGGATGACCCATTCTGTGATTACCAATCAGCCTGTTTCCCCAACCACCATTGTCATCACTCAATGCATTCATGAAAGAAAGTAGCTATGGCGGTAGAAATTGAGGTTATTCTTGGGCTCAGCAATGTGGACTTCCACTCACCAAGGCTGACCTGGCTGTGGCCAACTCTGAGTGCCCAATCTGCCAGGAGCAGATATGAATAATGGACCCCCAATGTGACACCATTCTGGGTGATGATTAGTCAGCTACCTGGTGGCAGGCTGACTACACTGAACCATTTCCAACATGGAAGGGCAGTGTTTTGTTCTTACTGAAATAGACATTTACTTTGGATATGATTTGCCTTCCCTACACACAGTGCTTCTACATAATCATTTGTGGACTTACAGAATATCTTATCTACTCTCCTTGTATTTCACACAGCATTTCTTTCACTTCAAAGGAAGGGAAGACAGCACTGGATCCATGCTCCTGAAATTCACTGGTCTTACCATGTTCTCCAGCTGGCATGATAGAATAGTGAAACAGTTTTTTGAAAACTCAATTACATTGACCCCTAGGTGGCAATACAGCTGAGCAAGGTTTGCCAGAAGGCTATATATGCTCTGAATCATGCCTAATATATGGTGTTGTTTTCCCGATTGCCGGGATTCTCAACTCCAGGAGTCGGGGTGGAAATGGCAGTGGCACCACTCACTATTATCCCTAGAGACCTAATAGCAAATTTTTGCCTCCTGTCCCCAGGACTTTATGTGGAAATTGCACTGAATTTTTTGTTGGAATGGTTTAAGGCATAAGAGGTTTGGTGACAGTTCTACAACTGGCCTAACTTGAGGTCCCATTGACCTGGGTCCTGCTGAATTGAATGTCATCATCACCAACCCAGGCATGTATTTATTGAGAAAATGAATGACTCAAGAAGTGTTTGCTGAACATCTTTCAGCCCAGTGTCTTTTGGATTGCCCTGCTAAGAAACTCTTCTTAAAAATGTTCAGTACTTTTAAGATATGTCAAGAGTATTTGTTTTCATAAATTATTCCATGTTCCCATTTCAAAAGATAGACTCTTCCCTGCCAAATTTTAGATTAGCAAGAAACAAGAAAGATCCTAAAAACGTACAGAAGGACAACCATTTAAATAATAAAAATCAGTCTATGATCTGACTTTCTCATGAGTGATTCTGATTACCAATGTACTGGAGAAAATGCCCTCTCCTTAACTTATTATTCATCAAGTGTGGAAAATAAAGATCTTTTCAGATATTCAAGATCTCAAAAAATGTATGTTTATACATCCTTTCACAGGAAGGTGCTAAAGAATGTGCTTTAGCAAAACAGAAAAGATCAAAGCATGAGATCCTGTAAATGGCAGCTAAGAGAGAATAATGAAGGGAAACCCTAGGAAACAAGTACTGGATTATCTCTGCATTTATCACATGGAAAATATTATAAAATGCTATTTTAACTACCTACTGAAAAAACAACCAAAGTTTTTTAATGAAACAATTATTAACTCCAGGAAAAGTTATGTGTATGTATGTATATAGAGAGAAGAAAACATACTCATAGTAGAACTGGCTCAGTAATAAGCAATATTTAAACAGTAAATCTAAACAATATAAACACTCTATTCATTTAACTAAAAAGTTAACTAATTTGAGAGTTGGGGAGAAGATGTATAAGTAGGCATGGAAGAGATACGTCTTCATCTGCCATATAAGAAGGCAATAGGGCTGACTCTGGGTACACTGCCTAGGAGTTAGCCCTGTTCCACAAGGAGAAGCAATAAAAGAGAAAAAAGAAGGTAACAGAGAATGTATAAAAATCGTATTTTAAGAAAGAGCAGTAGAAGAATCTTTACTTGAGAATATGGAGACACACTGCAGGAGAAACAGCTGTATGAGTCAAGATTGTTTTCCTATTAACCACATAATTGGAAGTAAATCACTCCTCAGCAAATGCAAAAGAATGGAAATCATAAAAAACAGTCTCTCAGACAACAGTGCAATCAAATTAGACTCAGGATTAAGAAACTGACTCAGAACTGCACAACTTCATGGAAACTGAGCAACTGGCTCTTGAATATTGACTGGATAAACAATGAAATGAAGGCAGAAATAAAGATGTTCTTTGAAACCAACGAGAATCAAGCACAACATACCAGAATCTCTGGGACACATTTAAAGCAGTGTT
>CAUYQU010076129.1:0-66060 GCA_963574635.1 Cheracebus regulus | reverse complement strand
GCTTATTTTCCTGTATACTTCTATAAAGTTTGTTTTAACAGTTGTAGCACTATACTGAACTTTTCGTCAAGCAAAAAATGATCCCAACTCTTTTTTTCACTGAGACGCTTCTTAAGTCAAAGTCCTCTTTTCTTTTTTTTTACCCCCGAGTTCTGGGATACATGTTCAGGGTGTATATGTTTTTTACACAGGGAAACATGTGCCATAGTGGTTTGCTGCACCTATCAACCCGTCACCTAGGTATTAAGCCACACATGCATTAGCTGTTTATCGTGATGCTCTCCCTCCACCTGCCCTTGCCCACAGCCCCAGAATGTGTTGTTCCCCTCTCTGTGTCCATGTGTTCTCATTGTTCAGCTCCCACTTATGAGTGAGAACATGTGGTATTCGGTTTTCTGTTCCTGCACTATTTTGATGAGGATAATGGCTTCTAGATCCATCCATTTTCCTGCAAAGGACATGATCTCATTCCTTTTTTATGGCTACATCATAGTCTATGGTGTATATGTACCACATTTTCTTTATCCAGTCTATCACTAATAGGTATTTGGGGTGATTCCATGTCCTTGGTATTATGAATAGTGCTGCAGTGAATATTCACATGAATGTATGTTTATAATAGAATGGTTTATATTCCTTTGGGTATATACCCAGTAATGGGATTGCTGGGTCAATACCTGGTTCTAGGTCTTTGAGGAATCGCCACACTGTCTTCCACAATGGCCGAACTAATTTACATTCCCCCCAACAGTGTAAAAGTGTTCCTATTCCTCCAACAATAGCCTTGCCAGCATCTATTGCTTCTTGACTTTTAAATAATTGCCATTCTGACTGCCACGAAGTGGTATCTCATTGTGGTTCCGATTTGCATTTCTGTAATGATCAGTGATGTTGAGCTTTTTGTCATGTTTGTTGGCCACATAAATGTCGTCTTTGAAGAAGTTTCTGTTCATGCCTTTTGCCCACTTTTTAATGGGGTTGTTTATATTTTTCTTGTAAATTTGTTTAAGATCCTTATAGATTCTGGATATTAGATCTTTGTTAGATGGATAGAGAGCAGAAGTTTCATCCCATTCTGTAGGTTGTCTGTTCACTCTGATGAGGGTTTCTTTTGCTGTGCAGAAGCTTTTTAGTTTAATTAGATTCCATTTGTCAATTTTTTCAAAGCCTCTATTCTATACGTGTGCAGTTTATTTTTTTTTTCTCTTAATGCAGAACTTCCTTCCCTTACTGATTCTCGTATTGTGTATTCCACATCATGGTTGCGTCCTGTTGTGATTTCCTCCAGTGTTGATTTGTGCATCCCACTTCATATACTCTCTGCATTTGACAAACAGATCTTACCATGGCAAACGAGACAAAGGCTGGGCCACATGCAGCCCCTCAGGCTCGCTGCACCCATCACTCCACAGCCATCTGCACGTGACCCCTTCTTTAGCCAGCATCCCGCCATCTTGAATCAAGGTTATCAGGAAAGATATTGTCACACGAGATTCACTGTCTATCAGCTCTTCCCTAACTTATTCCATCTAATGACCTTATGAAAATGGGAAGTGAGGTTGGTCAGATTCAGTTTGTCTTCAGAACATCCATTTCCACTCATATTTACTGCATATATATATATATACATATATTTAGAATCTGGAAACCATGGTGAACTTCACTCTGTAATTTTGCTAATGTCGTTTCCAGAATGTACGTGTCAGTCTTAAAAAACTAAGCAGTTACCTAGTGTCAGTCTTGTGACACTTTGTTGTCCATGTTTTTCCCATGCAGTCTTTGTTGCCTCTGCAGTTTTGTCTGCATCTAATACCTGGGGCTCGCAAGGGGACTTGAAGTCATTTGAAGATGTATTTTCCTTCTTTCTCCTTTACTTCTACGTTTCAGTTCCTTTATAACCACATTTGTTCAGCCTTTGGGGGTTGAAGAGCATTTTCCTTGAAGGAAAAATAAAGCATACAAAATTATAGTTAAGTGAATACAATTCCTTGCTGAACCATCTGCTCTAAATTGAAGACGCATCTTTGCTGCTGCTTTTTGTCTGCTCCAAAAAATGGCTTTCTGCGCTTTTTACTTTTCAGAACCTCAGCCCCTTTTGGGCCAGAGCAGGGCAAATACTTTGCTTAGAGGTCCCTGCCACTGTTCTATATCCATCCTTAAAAATAGGATACTCCTTCCATCATTTGTCACTGGAAATTCTAAGTTGATCCAAGGGTTCTCATTTAAACTGTAGACTCCTCCTATTCCCTCCATATGGTATTAGTGAGAGCGCTTACTTTTCTGGGCTTCCTTCTCTCCAAAGCCATGTTCCGTATAATTTCCCTTTCAAACAATTTGCAATTGTTCTCATATCCAGAGAGGGTCCATTCAGACCTTCACCACTCTGCCCCATTGATGAGAAAAGCCGCCTCTTCTCACTGTCCCCTGCCCAAGCCTGGCTGGCGGCAGCATGGCTAGGGTTTATGGAAGCACCTGGACTTCAGGATCCCAGGATCCTCCGGGTAAATTCCAGCCTCCAGAGTTGATTGGAGAGAAGAATCGCAACTGCTTCCCACTTTGAGCTTTCTTTACTGTAGAAGGATGTGGCTTTAGCTTTCATTACTGTGTCACCCAGTTAATTCTTTCATAATGGAGAAACACACATCATGCCACTTTCTCCCTCCAGTGAGAAAACACATTCCCAGACATCTCAAGGTCTCCCTGCCAGTGCCCTTCCAGAAGGTAGCCTTGGCTTTGCAGCTGCCCTTCTGGCCTGTCAGAGCACCCAGCAGGCTGCTCTGCTGTGCCCGCTTCAGGAAGCCTGGCAGGCACATAAGTCCATTCTTAGCTTTCTGTCACTGCAAGCTGAGGTTGCAGGAGCCTGACTGCCACCTGGACTGCTGGTGAGAAGGCTGGAACTCAGGCAGGGCTGCAGAGGGAAGATCCCATCTGCTTCCCCAGGGCAGCCCAGCAGCCCGTTATTTCACTGAGCAAAGGGATCCCAGGAAAAGCTAGCTTAGAAGAGAGAGTACTGGCCAGATGTGGTGGCTCACACCTGTAATCCCAGCACTTTGGGAGGCCGAGGTGGGTGGATCACGAGGTCATGAGATCGAGACCATCCTGTCCAACATGGTGAAACCCTGTCTCTACTAAAAATAGAAAAAAATAGCTAGGCATGGTGGAATGTGCCTGTAGTCCCAGCTACTCAGGAGGCTGAGACAGGAGACTCACTTGAACCCAGGAGGCGGAGGTTGCAGTGAGCTGAGATCAGGCCACTGCACTCCAGCCTGGGCAACAGAGCAAAAAAAAGATGACGAAGAAGAGAGGTTACTGTATTTGTTTTTTTCTTATTACTTTTAAGCTGCTTGCTTTTTCCTGAAGATAATAGTTAGAACTGAGAATATTGGCAGGCACCCAGCATCACACGCAGTCCTTGGAAAAAAACAAAATACAGTGGATTTTCAGTCCCAACATGGAGAGAGTCCTGGAGACTGATGCGCCTATCTTCCCAGAAACAGACCAGGAAACCAGTCTATCTGTGAGGACACAGTCCCAGAGAGATGGATTCTCCTCAAGCCCCCACCTTTGGGGATAGAGAACACAGCCCCATCCAGACCCAGCGCTTGAGCCTCCGGACATTGACCGGAATGTCTGCTGCTGCTTGATGCGAGTTCTCCTAGAACCTCCTGCACCATCCCCTAAAAGACTCGCTGATCATTAGAGGCTGCACGGGTTGTCAGAGCCATCCCGTTTCTCAGTGGACAAATGAGGACGTTGGGCTACAGAAGGGAGAGGGGCCTTGCCCTCAGTGACACCAGGGGACTAACAGAACTTGAATGTGGACCCAGCTTTGATGACAATGAATAATAATGCCTATTACTAAACAAAGTGCCAGGCACTGTTTAAGGCTGATGGCATTTGTCATCTCTCCTTTTTATTGTAACTATGATATATCCTATTGTCCCAAGATTCCCAGGTGAGGAAACAGAGAGGGGGTGTGACTTGCCCGTGGTCACACAGCAGCTTAGGGGTCAGCTGAATTTGAACTTGAGCCTCATCATCACCATTTATTAAATGCAGCCATCTTTTGAGTGCTGTGCTGGGTCCCTGTATAAGATAAGGGTGAGAGAGAGAGAGAGAGTGTGTGTGTGCACGCACACACGCATGCCTCATCCATGTAGCATCTCTAGAAGGTGGAGGGTGTTTCCACAGATCGGGAGACTGAGGTCAAGTCCTGAGAGTCTAAGTTCAGTACCTTCTCTAGTATTTAGGGGAAAGAGGTCTGTGTGAGTTCTAACTCTATACGTAAAGAATAAATGGGGTTCATTATTGAGTTTTCCCCCTTTACTCTGTAAGTTAAAATTAACCAAAGGGTTGAGTTTCATCCCTCACCTTATCCTCTAAGCCCATTCCTTTTAAGGAGATGGCCTTCAGATAACTTTGAAACTAGGCTGTTGGGTGTCCCACAGGGTATGGCTACACCCCACTGGTGACCCCACCTTCTAGTCCATTGAGAGAGAAGAACATGCAAATGTGGCCCATCACCCCATCCACATAGGGACACCCAGTGCTCTCTGGGAGATGATTATTCCAAGCCCACGTGACCACAGTCCCCATCAGGAGACACTTGGCTGCTGAGGTCCTCAGGGATAATACTTTCCTGGGGCTGCAGAAAGAAAGTACCACAAATTGGGTGGCTTACAGCAACCAAGATGTATTCTCTCACACTCCTAGAAGCCAGAAGTCCACCATCAAGGTGTCATAGGGTTGACTTCTGGAGGCTCAAAGGAGGAATCAGTGCAGCCCCTCCTACCTTCTGCTGGTTGCTGGCAGTGCGAGGTGTTATTTGGCCTAGAGACGCATCCCTTCAGTCACTTCCTGCAATGGCCTTTCCTCTGTGCCTGTGTCTTTCTCTCCTTTATCTCTTAAGGACACCAGTCATTGGATTTAGAGCCTATCGTAAATCCAGGATGATCTCATCTTGAGATCCTTCATTTCATCTTCAGTGACCCTATTTCCAGATGCATCACACACACAAGTGCTGGCGTTAGGATTGGAGCAGGATCCGTTTGAGGGCACTATCCAGCCCACTCTGTCACTGCTCTGTCAGGTGTATCAGCAGCTCAGGAAGCAGTCGGAAGTGTTGGGGCAACCGAGTTTCCATCCTTCCATCTCCAGGCTCTCTTATTAAGTAGATTAGCCTCCTTCCTAGCGGGCACGTCCTGTCACAGAGAAAGGCCAAAGCCAGGGTGCTAGCCAGGTGCTGCCCTTCTGCGAGGGCAGTGTTATCTGTCCATTTCCAGGGAGCTGACGGGTGCTCCGTGGCTGGGCTGGTTTAGCCTTCTGTCTGCCCTCAGGCACGGGGCTGGGTACCATAACTTCCCAAAGCCCTTTCCAACCTGGGCACACCACTTTCTCTGGCAGCGTGTGTACATCCTCTGGAGTGTCTCCTTCCCCACCCTACTCGCATCACCCCGTCCAGCGCTTTTCCCCAGGGCTTGACAGGACACATGCCTGGCCCTCAGCGAAGCTTGTCACTTCACTCATTATCCAGCCTGTGAGCAGCAGCAGGCGATGTGCCCACCACGAGCTCTGTG
This sequence comes from Cheracebus regulus, assembly GCA_963574635.1. NCBI lineage: Eukaryota > Metazoa > Chordata > Mammalia > Primates > Pitheciidae > Cheracebus > Cheracebus regulus. Next base: position 60,484 of record CAUYQU010076129.1, on the reverse strand, counting down.
CCCCCAAGCAGATGGCACACGAGGAGCCCAGGGCTGCTCATTCCACAGTAAGCCTAGTGGCCGGCTTCGCTGGATTTAGATATCAAAAGCACATTGGTGGAGAGAAGAGAGCTGCACAGATGCAGGGGTCTCTGCACCATGGCCTCCTTTAGCACGGAAGACGCTGTGACCTCATCAAACCAGCACTGCTGCCCATAGCCCTGACACAGCCTGATTTGTGCATATCACTGTACTGTCAGTCATGCATCGCTTCATGATGAAGACACTTTCTGAGAAATGTGTCATTAGGCAATTTTGTCATTGTGGGGAGATTACAGGGTATACTCACACAAACTCAGATGGTGTATCCTACTTGCACACTTCAGCTAGCTATAGGGTGTAGCCTGTTGTTTCTAGGCTACAAACCTGTACAGCAGGTGACAGTACTGAATACTGTAGGCCGTTGTAACACAACAGTAAATGTATGTGTATCTAAACATAGGTACAGTAAAAATACAGCATAAAAGACAAACAGTGGTACACTTATAGAGGGCACATACCATGAGTGGAGCTGGAGGACTGGAAGTTGCTCTGGGTGAGTCAGTGGTTGAATGGTGAGTGCATGTCAAGGCCTAGGACGGGATTGTGTACTCCTGTACAACAGGCTACACTATATTTATCTTTAAAAAAAAATTTGTGAATAAATTAACCTTAGCTGGGCTCAGTAGCTCATGCCTATAAATCCCAGCACTTTGGAAGGCCAAGGTGGGGGCATCACCTGAGGTCAGGATTTCAAGACCAGTCTGGCCAACATGGTGAAACCCCTTCTCTACTAAAAATTAGCTGGGCACTGTGGCGTATACCTGTAATCCCGGCTACTCGGAAGGCTGAGGCATGAGAATCGCTTGAACCCGGGAGGCGGAGGTTGCAGTGAGCCGAGATTGCGCCATTGCACTCTAGCCTGGGTAACAGAGTGAGATTGTCTCAAAAAAAAATTGATTAATTGTTTTTACAATGTCATCGTATTTGCGCTCCATCATTGACTGAAACACTTGTTTCACAGTTCATGGCTGAATTTGAATCTGAGCTCCTGCAGGCACTGATTTCATATTTTGACATTCACAGTAGTTAATGATGTGCCTTATGCGTGTTAGGTGAGTTAGTGTTTGTAAATTCATGTTTGTGAATTAACATTTCCTTCTTCTCTACCTTTGCACTGGGTCTGGTATACTCAGGTGCCTAATAAATGGTCCTTGTTTTTCTGGGTTTCCATGGGACTAGGGGTGTTTAGAGATTGACTGGCTCATGCCCACAGCTCAGCCCTAATAATATTTCATGTCCACAAATATCAGACCGAGAGTGGACAGAAATGAATGTCGATGTGGATGAAAGGGAGAGCTTGGCTGAGTTCCATCCCGGGGATCAAAGAGGAAGAGATGCACAGCAGAAGAGATCTCTTCTCCACTCCCCACTGGGATTGGATTCACACTCCTCATTCCTTAGCAGCTGCCCCTCTGACAGTCCTGAGAGGCTGAGACTTCCCAAGGGTTTGTTCACTGAATCACTCTAGAGGCATCCTCTTACAGGGACGAGCTATGAAATCTCTAAAACCCAAAGGGCTAATAGGGTTGTGGGCTGTTGGGAAGATCCTGAGAAAGCTAAGAGGTAGGGGATGCGCACTCACTGTTCACCTGCGATGGTCACCGTGGTGGAGATGGGGAGCCACAGGAGGTTTCAGGCCTTTGGAAAAGCAGAGAGTTGAACAGCATATTAGCAAAACAGGCCAGGAGGACTAGGAGCCTGCTGGGTGGTGCTCCTAGTGAACCCATCCCTCTGTTAGACACCCCTGTGGGCATGCTGCTGCATGTACATACACACTGTTACACAGGGCCTCCCCTTTGGGGACCACAAGAGTTTAGCTACATGGTCATATCAAGGTTCCTCTGGGTGATACAGGGCAAGGTCTGGATTTTGGCAAAACATCTACCACCATCCAGACGGCATTGACAGACAGCCCCCCAGCTCACACCCGACCCTCCCTGGAGCTCCCACTGCCTAACGTTTGTTGCCCCAGGCCCCTCCTGGAGGCCTTGTCAAAACAGGATGAAGAGCAAATCCTGAACGTTGGGGAAATCCAACTGAGGAAGACCTGAGTGTTACCCAACTCAGAGCCTTCAAAATCCTGTACTAGGACAGGAAACACAGACACACATACACACACCCACACACACACACACACATACACTTCTGATTCTGCCTTCAAAATCCTGTACTAGGACAGCAAACACACACACACACAGACACACACACTCACTCACTCACTCACTCACTCACTCACTCACTCACACTCTTCTGATTCTGTTCCAGGATGGGTTTCAGATGATAAAAGTTCTTGCAAAATGAGTAAGTGATTGGGTGAACCCCTAGCTGCTCAAAACCAGGCCCCAGAGAGAAAGAGACTGTCTTTGTTTATGTGATGGGTTCCCTGTGAGTGGCAGGCCCTGCTTCGATATGTCATAGGAGGGTCTGAAGAGGTACACGTCCCTTTGGGGGCTCTGGTGATACCTGTTGGCATCTTACACTGACATTTTGCTTATTATCTTAAGATAAAAGCCCTTGGCACTGAGTAAGCACTTGGTAAAGGTTAGCTCTTTATTTGGAGCTAACCTTTACCAAATTATTTGGTAATTATTTGGAGGGGAATGGTGGGTATGAATTCTTCTGATGGTCCCAGGAGCTGTCCCTTTTCCTGGCCAGCTGTGTGTGAGGTGTCTGCATGGGCAGAGGGCTTCACAGATGCTGTCCATGTGTCAGGAAGTAGCACCCTCCTCGGTGGCACTAGCTTGTATCAGCCCATGGCTGTGTCCAGCCTGAGGCCTGGAAACCAGGTTTCCTGAGCCAGTCTTCTTTCTTTCCCTATTGGAATCTATTTTTGATAGAAAGTTCTCCTGGATGTCACTTGTGTCAGCCCTGGGGCTGAGGATAAATGTCTGTAACCTCCAGCCTTCCCAAGGAGGGAGAAGGAGTCCAGTCACACTGCACCCGAAGCCACTTGGCTCATGCCAGAGCGTTATGGAAAACCCACCATAGTGGTCCACCACACAAGCCCTTGTGTCATATGGTTAGACTTATGGCATGCTGGAGGGACAGTGCTGGATCTGGCATTCGGGAGATCTATGTCTGGTCCCAGTTTTCCCACTTACAAGTTGTAGGATCTTGGATAAATCACATAACCTCAGGGTTTTAGGTTCTGTACCTATAAATGAAGCATAAAGATACCACCTTGACTGCATCAGACAGTTGCAGTAAGTTAGAAAGTCTTACCTCTCCTTGTGTCAGGGCACAGTCTGTTCCAGAAGGATCATTCCCATGCCATTCCCTTTCATCACATTGTGAACACCTTGATTCCAGTTTCAGCAGGAAGCCAGCAAACACCAAATGTCAGAGAGTATACTGCTGTGACCCAGGTGAGCAGAGAGGCAGAGACCTTTTTGCCCTTCTCCCTGCATCTGGCCCATGCCCTTCATGGTCAGACTCCGCATTCAGGGGAGTAGTGAGGTAGTGTGTTGGCACATGAGTGCCAGTGACCAAGGGATGTCTCTCTTTCCAGACAAATGTGCATAGTTTAACTAAAGTCCGTTGCTTTAAGTTAATTCAGTGCAGCAAACTTGGGTTGAGCATTTATTATGCTCAAAGGAAGAAAACTCGGAGAGCTCATGGGCTGGAAAGGGACAGCTTTATGGAGGAGCTGACGTTTGTATTCTGTCTGAATTTTGTGGGGACAGCTCAAGGAGCAGGCAGACCTGGGTCCAAGTCAGATCAGTCATCCTGAGAAAAACAAGGATTCAGTGGCCTGGAGCATGCCAGGCAGGGAGCTGGGCGCAGGGGCCGGAGTGCCATGTGGTCCATGTGGGAAGTGTGAATTGCCTCCTGAAGGCAATGAAGAATCAAACCCCTAATGAGTTTTGAGGAGGGGATTTTGGTGTGGTCAATTTTGTGTCCTAGAGAAGGCAACTCTGTTGGCAGCACCTTAGAAGACTTGGAAAGTGAAGGGCTTGGCAGCAGGAGGCTGGTTGGCCTGAGGAGTGAATTTCTAATTGTGGACTTTCAGACACCAGCAAGCTGTTAGGGGAGTTATTTTGGGGTGGCGAGATCCAGAGCCATTGCCCAGAGGCAGCCTCTGACACACCAGGCCACTCTCAGGCTCCTGCTCCCATGCCTGACCACCGCTTGGAGCATGGCTGCTGGTGTTACTGTGGTCCCTCTGCTGGATGCTCATTAAGGCTTTCCCTGGAAATCAACATGCCTGGAAGCCATTGGCTTCTGTCCAACCTTTCTCCCACCACAGGACAACTGTGGGATGGCTCCTGAGTCAGGGCCTGCCTGCCTCCTGCAGGTCCCTCTTAGTAAATCAGAAGGTACAGCTATATGTGGACCCAGACTTTGGAACCTCAGCATTTCTCAAGGTGGGAGTTGGTGAGAAGAAAATCCTTGAGACAGAAAACAGCTCAGCCTGTGCTATCAGGTCATCCAAAAAGAACCACCAAAATGGGCAGCTCAGAATAACCCCTTAAGGTTAGCTCTGCTTATAAATACTAAGCTCCAGGTTAGAGGGAATTTAACGCTTTGGAAACCAGATATGCTGTGATGTTTTACCAGGGCTCATTTTGAGACTATGGTCATGTTAGCTGAGAGTATGGACCTCAGCAATGATGGATGTTTTGTTAATGTGGCAGATGCTGACCCTTATGCATAGATATCCAGTTAAACCCATTTCAGTCCAAACCCTGGAAATGTGGGTGGAGTCCTCAGTGTAATGGCATGATGTAGTGCCAGTTTTTTCAAAGCCAGACAGGCCTGCTTGCAAATCCCAGCTCTGCCACCTGTTAGCCAGTTGACTTGGACATGTGTCTTGACCTCTGCAAGCCTCTCTTTCCCTGTCTATAAAATGAGAACACTAGAATGATTACAGAGCATTATTGTGAAGATTGAATGAAATCAGTTAAACTCCACCTGCAGGGGGTTGCTTTTAGTGTAATGAAACTTTAAAAAAAAAAAATCCATGGACCCAGTGTGGTGCCTAATGCCTGTTATGTCAGCTCTTTGAGAGGCCTGAGTGGGTGGATCACTTGAAGTCAGGAGTTCGTCACCAGCCTGACCCATATGGTGAAACCCCCATCTCTACGAAAAATGCAAAAATTAGCTGGGCATGATGGTACGCACCTGTAGTACCAGCTACTCAGGAGACTGGAGCAGGAGAATTGCTTGAATGCGGGAGGCAGAGGTTGCAGTGAGCCAAGATCACACCACTACACTCCAGCCTGGGCCACAGAGCGAGACTCTGTCTCTGAATAAATAAATAAATAGTAATGAAACCAGGCAGGCGTTGCTTTTTGTTGTTGGTTTGCCCATTTTGTGCTTTTCCCATTATTTTATGGAACCCTTAGAGCAGCTCCATGACAGGCTGTTCCCATTTTATAGATGGGATGAACAAAATTTAGAGGTATGTTTACTCTGAGATTATCAGGGACTGACCATAAGTTAACCTCTCCAACAGGTTGACTTTTCACCTGTTCAAGCCATGAACCCTACTTGAGTGATAGTCCCCTAACAGGGCCCTGCTGAGGCTTCACTCAGTGACCCCCATGGAAGCACCTGTTGCTGAACTTGGCTTCAAGGTCCTCCCCTTCTCCCTTCCCCTGCTGAAGCTTCACCAGAGCACAAGAGGTCATTGGGAAATGTCTGTTCAGATCTTTTGACTGTCTTTAAATCCAGTTACTTGGCTTTTTGCTGCTGAGTGGTTTGAGTTCCTTAAATATTCTGGTTATTAATCCTTTGTCAGATGAGTAGTTTGCACATATTTTCTCCCATTCCATGGGTTGTCTCTTCACTTTGTTAGTTGTTTCCTTTGCTGTGCAGAAGTTTTTTAGCTTGATTTAATTGCATTTGTTACTTTGTACTCTGGCTGCCTGTGCTTTTGAAGTCCTGCTCAAGAAATCTTTGCCCAGATCAACATCCTAAAGTGTCTTCCCCAATGTTTTCTTCTAGTAGTTTTATAGTTTCAGGTGTTACATTTAAGCACTATCATGATAGCCATGATAGTAGCAATATCATGATAGCCAAGATATGGAATCACCATTAGCTCCCATCAATGGATGAACAAATAAAGAAAATGTGGTACATAGACACAATAGAATATTATTAAGCCAAAAAACAGAATTAAATTCTGTCATTTGCAGCAACATGGGTGGAACTGGAGGACATTCTGAAATAAGCCAGGCACAAAAACAATACTGCGTGTTCTCACTTATATGTAGGAGCTGAAAAAGTTGATCTCATCAAGGGAGAGAGTAGAATGATGGTTACCAGAGGCTGGAGAGTAGGGAGGAAGGAGAAATGAAGACAGACTGGTTAATGAGTACAAAAATACAGTTAGGTAGAAGGAGTATGTTTCAGTGTTCAATAGCACAGCAAGGTGACTATAGTTAATAGTAATTTATTGTATGTTTTAAAATAGCTAGAAGATTTGAAATGTTTCCAACATAATGGTTGAGGTGATAGATACACCAGTTACCCAGTTTTTTGGTTTTTTGGTTTTTTTTTGTTTTTTTTTTGAGATAGAGTCTCGCTTTGTCACCCAGGCTGGAGTGCAGTGGCATGATCTCAGCTCGCTGCCCCCTCCACCTTCCAGGCTCAAGCAATTCGCCTGTCTCAGGCTGCCAAGGAGCTGAGACTACAGACGTACACCATCACGCCAGCCTAATTTTGTTTTGTATTTTTGATAGAGATGGGATTTCACCATGTTGGCCATACTGGTCTCAAAATCCTGACCTCAGGTGATCTGCCCACCTCAGCCTCCCAAAGTGCTGGGATTATAGACATGAGCCACCACACCTGGCCATTTACCCCGATTTGATCATTGCACATGGTATGCTTGTATCAAAATATCACATGTATCCTGTAAATACTTACAACCGTTAGGTGTTCATTAAAAATTAAAAATAACATTTTTGAAGAAGAGTTAGTTGGGATGAATGGAGACAAATTGAAATCTCAATTCCAGTTTTTCTGCAAGGAAGAAAGGCTAGGCTAAGTAATTCAGTTGAGTTGCCATAAATATATGGCTGCCTTTCCCACGTGGCCCCTATTTCCTGCAGTAATTAAGGAGGATCCATGTGCTGAAACCCCTCTATAGCTCTTTTCAAGAAACCATGTTATTTCCTTCTTTTCTTTTAATGATATTGAGGTATAATTTCTATACCATAAAATTCACTCATTTTACGTGCACATTTTACAGAGTTGTACAACCACCACAAGCATCTAACATTTACAACTCCCTGTTACTTCTGTTTTAAAGTGGATAAAAAGGTATGTGCTGGTCCTGGTAAGCCCCTGATTGGAAAGTTTAAAAGAAAAAAGGTTTCCTAAGCCTGTTAGGAAAGGCAGCAAGGACACGGCTCAGAGGCCAGGAAACTCCCAGGAAACTTTCCTTAGATTGAAAGTACGGAGCTTTCTTACCGGCCACATTCACGGAGATGAAACCACCAGAGGAGGAGCGGGGATCAGCCACTGTCCATACTTCCTGAGGGAGTCTCCAGAGTGCGGGCATCCTCAATGGAGGGCAGGATTTCCGGGAAATTCCAAACGGCCTCAGAGAGTTGACCTGCTACATCCTTCTTGAAGGAAGCGGGAGAAGAGGCCAGCTCCAGGCCAGATTCCAGAGGGGAGTTGGTAGAAAGGCAGAGCGCTCATGGCGTGTCCTCAGGCTCTCCAGGGGAAGAGTGATCCCCTGGCTTCACCAATTACCAGCTCTAAGCCTCAGTACCCTCAGCTCAAAAGCTGGAGAAAATTGTTGTCCTTTTTGTCATTTTCACAAAATGAATGATAATACACATCCAAAGGGTCTGGGATGTCACAAGTGCTCAATAAACAGCCACAATTTTAGTTATTATTGTTAAAGAAAACAGCTTCTGAGAAATGCAAAACCAGAACACTCTTGAACAAGACATATCTGGTTCCTTGCAAGAAATGGGAATGTGTCTTACTGGTGAGTTCAAGTCCATATTTACTATTACTGTTTACTCTGTTTGTGTGGATCTGGACAGGTTGCTTCTAGAAGCCTCTCTGAGCCTCAGTTTCCTTATCCATGAAGTGGGCCTAAGAAAAGGGCCTGCCTTGCAGAGTTGGAGTGAGGAGCAAACTCTCAGAAGACTCCTAGAGACACCCTAGGGCATGATGGCCTGCAATAACATGCTTCCTGGTTGCCAGCAGGGCGACTGGTCCTCCACATTTCCTATTTAAGCTCTGGCTGACTCCCCCATCCTTCCCTCCTAATGAGAAGTCATATGCAAATGAAACGCCACATGGACTGTGCTCAGCCAGGGCTCAGCGCCTGCTGAGTGCCCTGTCAAGGTTGGCCATTGTCATCAGTGTCAGTGTCACCATCACTGCTGTCCTCTATGGCTGGCAGTGGTGAGGACTTGATGTGGCCATGTTTTCAAAGGGACCTTCTGTCCCAGCTCTGTTGGGTACCATCACTGAGTATTGCAATTTCTCTGTGCAGAGGAAACTCGCCATTCCTCAGTCAGCTCAAGCTTGAAAGGACAGTCCTATGGAGGCACCTAATGAGAACTCATATGCAATCCTAGAGTGTCTCTGGGAGTCTTCTGAGAGTTTGCTCATTCACAGCTTGTACATAAATATTAGGAGAGAAGGATAGGGGAGTCAGCTAGAGCTTAAATAGGAAATGTCGAGGACCAGTCCCACTGGTGGCAACCAGGAAGTATGTTTTTACAGGCCACCATGCCCAGTGCTGTGTTGCCACCAACATCCCCTGCTCCAGCAGACCAGAGGACAGGAGCTCAGAGCCCTGCACACCACGCAGGAGTAGAAGGATGTTTGTTCCAGCTTTGCATTAAGAAGGGAGATGGATTCCTAGTGATGGCCCACTGAAGCCAAGTCTGGTCCCCTCCTCCCTCTGATTCCCTCTTCCTGGGCTGCCTTGCCCTCATCTCAGCCCTCATGTACGTCATGTGGCCTACATCCCTGTGGCAGAAGTGAGACTGCTCTTCCAGCGTAGGAAAGTTGAATAAGGGAATTACATTAAGAGACTGAACTGGAACCTTTTATCTGTGGCTTCCCTGTTTTTCTCCTAACACAAACGCAATGGACTTCTTACATATTCGCAGTTAGGAGAAGTGCATGCATGATATGGTAAAGCCATTAACCTGGTATCCAGTGTCATCAACTGGATCATTAAGTAAGACTCATTAAGAGTCGTCTAACTGCAAGTAGACGATTGTGCACCTTTGGGAGCTGGATGTCTAGAGCCAGAAGCATCTGTGCAGACTTCTATTTGTGATTTCCCTCATAGCCACTAGCCTGCTTGGAAGGAATCACACCTGTGTTAGTCTTTTTGGGCTCTTATAACAGAATACCATAAACTGGGCCACATATAAACAACAGAAGTGTATTTCTCACAGTTCTACAGGCTAGGAAGTCCAAGATCAGGGCACTTGCAGATTCACTCGCTGGTGAGGATCAGCTTCCTGGTTCCTAGATGGCCATCTTCCTATTGTGTCATCTGGGGGAAGGGATGACGCAGCTACCCGGAGCCTCTTTTTTATTGAGATGGAGTTTTGCTCTTGTTTCCCAGTTTGGAGTGCAATGACGTGATCTCTGCTCGTTGCAACCTTTGCCTCCCTGGTTCAAGAGGTTCTCCTGCCTCAGCCTCCTGAGTAGCTGGGATTACAGGCATGCACCACCATGCCTGGCCAATTTTGTATTTTAGTAGAGATGGGGATTCTCCATGTTGGTCAGGCTGGTCTCGAACTCCCAATCTCAGGTGATCCACCTGCCTCAGCCTCCTGAAGTGCTGGGATTACAGGCGTGAGCCACCGTGCCTGGCCACACCTCTTTAGAAGGGCACTCAACCTATTCATGAGGGATTCACCCTCATGACCTGATCACCTCCTAGGAACCCCACCTCTTAATACCATCACCTTGGAGGTTAGGATTTCAACATGAATTTGGCAGGTAAGGATGCACAAACATTCAGACCATATCAGCTCTTGGCCAGGCTACCTCCTAATAATACTGCCAAGCAAAATCAGATGGTGCAGGCGTGATAGAGCGGCACGAAGCTATTTGTGTCTTTCATAATTAGCATGTTTTGAAGGAAAACTTAGCTGTGATAAAGCTAGAAATTAAACTTTTTTTGCTCAGCAAATTAGCTCTCAGATTGCAAACCACATGAGTCCGTTCCACCACCCCCACCTTACTCCCACTTTCAGATATGAATCAGATGGTTTACTCTGTTCTACTTTCCTCTTGAGAAAAGGGAAGCAGGATCCAAACCTAATTAAGACAGCATTGCAGGTCTGTAACTAAATTCATTCATAGCCTAACTGCACTGGGATGCATGAGCTTCCTCTGGCCACCTCATCTTGCAAACCTGGTTCAAATAATTATCATTCATCATTTACTCTCGAGTTTAAGTTTCTAGAGACATTTTTAAAACTTAACTCTGCTCTTCTCATGCTTGCTGGGGCCACCATGCTCCAGTCACTTTGATCAAAACAGCACAGAGGCCTCTTACTAAGGCAAGCTTCTGAACACGCTCCTTATTAATTAACAGCTGCAGGCGTTTGGGATGTTCTATCCGAATGGTATTAACAGCCTCATCCTTTTGGTGGCCAGAACTAGAAAGCAGAAAGATCCCACCTGAAGCTTCTCTTTTGAGCTGTGTGCTAGCTCCCACCCCTCATGCAGGCTTTGGACTTACCTGCCCTGTCACTCACAGCTGTGTGACCCAGGACATTCAGAACCTCTCTGTGCCTCATTTTCCCCATCTGTAACAAGCTGGGTCACACAGTTCTTTCACAGGGTGATTCCTAGAGATTCATGGGTATTTGGAGATTCCTGCTCTGTGCCAGGCAGTGTGCTGGGTGTTAGGGAGACAAAGAGAAGTAAGATCGAGGTTCTTGCCCTCAATAAATCCATGCTCTAAATCAGGGCTTCTCAGTCAGGGGCTTTGCACTCTCCAGGGGCATTTAGCAATAGGTGGAGATATTTTTGGTTGTCATGATGGAGTGTAGAGGGTGCTATCAGGATTGAACAGACAGGTGCCTGGGTTGCTGTTGAACATCGTACAATGCCCAGAATAGCCCCATGCCATGAATTGCTCACCTTGTCATGTCAGTGGTGCTGAGGTTGTGGAACTATGATCTAATAGACCAATCGAGATAGATAAGCACATAATTTCAGTGCAGTGCAATAGGAGATATGAGAATTAAATAAAATATTTTATGTACAGGGGCCAGGACTTGGTAGTTCTCAGTGAAAGGTCATGCCCTGCAGCCCTTCATGCAGTGACCTGCTTCTGCGAGGACTCACATTGGTAGCAAATAGCCAGAGAAAGAAGGCAGTCTTTGCATTCACTGCACAGGGAGTTATCACTCCAGGTCACCTAAATTTGGCTTGTGCGATCCAGTCCTGGTTCTTGGTTCCAGCTCTGTCAAAACACCTGACCATCTACAGGCTACCAGGACCACGGGGGCAGAGGGACCCCAGAATGAGAGCTGGGCCTGCTGGGGGAGAAGGCGACCTTCAGCAATGAGTATTCCTTTGCTCTCGCCTTTCCCTCTCATCTAAACACTCCCATCCCTCACTGGAGCTCTGCTGGGGAAAATTATGAATGACTCACCAAGTGAATCACTGGGGAAAGCCCTCCCCGGGAGCTGTGGCTGAGAACCCACCCAGGCAACATAACTTCCTGCTTCCTTTCTTGCCTCTCCCCACAAAAATATTTAAAAATAAAATGGGAAATAGTTAAGATGACTTGCTGCAATAACTTTTATACTTTTATAATAAGAAAGTGAACATGTTTAGAGGATCCAAACTGGTGGGCTACCGGAATTAGCACACGGGGAGGTCGAGCACGATGAAGACTCTTCTGTTGCGTGGGCATCAGGCTCATTCAGAACCCACTGCTTCAGGCAAGTCATTCTCCTAAAGAAGCGGAGGCAGGGTGGGAAGAAAACGTGAGCCTCAGTCAGAGTATCCAGGGCCTTAAGACATCACTCACCCTCTCTGAGTATCTCGACGTTTCCTGGCTTTCAAAATGGGTTTGACAGCACCTTGCACTATTGTTTGGAGGGTAAAGGAGTTCAGGCACGTGAAGTGACTTTGAAAGTTGAACAGCCTCATACAATTATTGCTAAATGTTGGGGATAGCATAATAGCATCCTAGCTTTGTTTTCATCTTGCAAAAACATGTCTTGGAATAGTTATGGAGAGCCAGGCACGGTGGCTCATGCCTGTAATCCCAGCACTTTGGGAGGCTAAGGCGGGTGGATCACCAGATATTAGGAACTCAAGACCAGCCTGGCCAACTTGGAGAAACCCCATCTCTACTAAAAATAATAAAAATTAGCCAGGTGGCATGGCGCATGCTTGTAATCCCAGCTACTTGGGAGGTGAGGCAGGAGAATCGCTTGAACCCCAGGTGGTGAAGGTTGCAGTGAGCCAAGATCATGCCACTTCACTCCAGCCTGGGTGACAGAGCAAGACTGTGTCTCAAAAAAAAAAAAAAAACAAACAAAAAGAAAGAGTTATGGAGGAAATGACGTTTGGGATTTGCTTTAACCTAACACAAGGGTGGAGGAGTGGCGTCGGGCAGAGATGGAACCTTGACCATGAGCTGATGATGGCTGTGAGGAGTGAAAGGGATCTGTCCCTTCATTCTTCTAGTCTATTCTCTCTACTTTTATATTTGAAAATTTCAACATCTGTTAGATATTTTAGGTATACTAAACTATATACTTAAAAATGGTTAAGATGATAAATTTTATGTTAGGGAAATGTTATACATATATATATATATACACACATCCCTCTTTAAGAGTCAGTAATTGAAATCAACAATATATAGGAGGCACAAGGAAGACAGAGAAGCAATAATATGAGAGGGAAAAAGAGCCAGGATCAAAGGGACACAGGCTTTTTGCCCCTTTTTCTGGGAATTTGTTAAGTACAACCATCGAAAGAAGCAGGGCTCTCCCTGGCTGGAGGCGCTAGGGAGTGAGCAGGGAACTTTGGCCGGGATGTTGGAACTGCCATCCTGGGGCACGTGGACTGAGGTGGTTGGGGAGCACCAGGTGCTGCCCACATGCCAGGCCTGTACCTGCCGGGGAACATGAGGTTGAAGATGGGTTGCCCCAGCCTGGGGAGGCCCGCTGTCTGCCCGGCAAGCATTCAGAGAGCTTATCAGCACACCATCCTCTCAGATGGAAGAGACTCACAGGACAGGCTGTAGGGTTCTGCATGCTGGGCTGTAGTTTGGACTTAGATGAAATGGGAGCTACCATCACTCTCATTTTTGCCTTTTAAAAAATAGATGTCAGGGGAAAAAATACCTGTCAGAAACAGTCGTCTGAAGCTAAGTTTCACCCATCTCGGAATCATTGTCCTCCAGTGTTAGATTTTCCAAAGTGATTGGTGGCACGGGACGCGTTACCTGATGGACAGCACTGGCCTGGCAGTGTAGGAGGGAACGCAGGCCACTGGCAGAGCAGCAGTGCCTGGAGTGGGCTGTGGCCGCTCCTCTGGCCCTAGTTCTTAGGTTGTGAGACCTGGGGAGACGTCACTTCCTCTCTTGGGCTGTCCGCATCCTCACCTTGAAGGAAGGACTGGGTTGAATCTAAAGATTGATCTCAGGCAGCTGTGTCTGCATTTGCAGTTGTTCCTGGCAGGCTGACCACACTGGATGTGTCTTAATCGTAATTGAGGGGTCCAGGCACGATGAGCTCTTGTTCCCTCTGTTGAGTAGCTTGCACTAGGACCTAGGGAGGTCTCTCAACCAGGGTCCTTTTATCAGCTGTCACCAAGGGCACAGTGAGTGGCATAAATGAGCCCTTTCCTATGATGCACTTAGTGTGAGATGCCTGGATAGCAAAGGCAACACTTGTACTGCTCATTTTCCCTCCTGGAGTCACAGCTTTTCAGGTGGGGTTCATAGGTTTCAGGGGATTTGGATGGTGCAAAATGGAGTCCTTTTGGAAGAAAGGAGATATTCTCAAGCCCAGTAAGCATAACTACCATTCATTTTTTTCTCATAGGCTAATGCATTGTATATTTAAGAGGAGATTTGGCCCAACCCAACCTCAACCCGTTATTTACTCAACTTTTCTTTCTTTTTTCTCTCTTTTTTTTCCTTTGTTGTTCCATTATAACCAACCGAACTCAGCCTTTCTTTCACGATTGCTGTCTCTGTCTCTGCTCTAGACTTAAATGAGTAGAAGGTCTCTGGGAGATGCTGCAGTAGGGGTAGTGGTCTTCAAATTTGGCCATGGGTCTCTTTTTCTTTAAACAAAACCCTATTGATTTTCTGAGACTAGCCAACAACTTGGTGCAAAAACTGTACTTTTGTCCACAACTTTGGTGGCTTAGAACAACAGAAGCTTATGATCTTGTGGTTCTGAGCACCATAAATCTGAAATCAAGCAGAGCTGTGCTCCCCCCACCCCCCAGGAGCCGGAGAATCCATCCTTGCCTTTCCAGCTTCCGGTAGATCCAGGCGTTCCTTGGTCTGTGACTGCGTGACTCCAGGCTGTGGCTTTACAGCCATCCTCCGCTCCCTCTCTTTTCTGTGTGTCAGTTATAAGGACACTTGAATATATGGGCCCACTAGGGTAAATCACGATGACCTCATTTCAAGATCTTTAACTTAATTACATCTGCAAAGACCCTTTTCCCAAATAAAGTCTCATTCACAGGTTCCAGGACATGGACATATTTTCCTGGGGACCATCATTCAACCCAGTACAAGAACCTTACACAGGGAAGAACAGAGAAAGGGGAGAGCTCTGGTTATATCACTGTCACATTATCAGGACCTTGACCTCCACACATGCAGCTCCCACCCCTTTTCCTCATCCTTTGCCCAGTAAGCCATGCACTAAGGATCCAAGTTTGAAAACCCGAGTTTTAGCAGAGAGAGCTTGGGGGACTTGGGAGTCAAATACCTACGCTGGGAAATGGACCTGGAGTTCGCGCAAGCCAACCTGACCTCTCGGTGTCATCATCTGTGAAAAATGAGCTGTTCAGATCTACGCTGCAGTGCCATCACAAAGTCTAAATGAGAGCCTTAGTTCTTGGGTCATTTCCAGGGCTCGGTAGCATGAGTTTCCTGTGTCCTCATCCCACGACATTCCACCCCATGGAAAAGCTGTTGGGATGTTATGGTAATCCTTCTGACTTCACGAAAGTGTGGGTTCCGGAACCAGTGGAAAGAAAGTTAATTCTGGCTTTCAGAGGAAACCAAGAGCTCTAAAATCATAGGGTTCAGGTTTTCATCTTTTCCTTTGGCAGAAAAGAGAGCATTCTTCAAGCTTATTCAATTCTAAGTACCAGATGATAAGCCATGTTAGATTCCAGTGATCTCCCCGCATCCCTTCCTGCTTATACCACAAGTGGATTATGGGCCAAGCCAGGATTTGATATTGATTGCACTTTGGTGGCTTTCGAGTAGTTTCTCAACTCTGTCTCATCTAGTGACATTTTAGACTGGATGCTTCTTTGTGGTGGGGACTGTCCTGTGCTTTGCAGGTTCAGCTGCATTTCTGGCCTTTACTCGCTAGATGCCAGTAGCCCCCCAGCCCACTGTGGCAAGCAAAACTGTCTTCAGACATGGCTCCGTGTTCCCTGGCAGGCAAAGTTACCCCTGGTTAAGAACCAGTCCTTGACAAGAACATATCCTTGAGGCTAGGTGCTGTGGCTTACACCTGTAATCCCAGCACTTTGGGAGGCTAAGATGGGTGGATCACCTGAGGTCAGGAATTCGAGACCAGCCTGGCCAACATGGTGAAACCCCGTCTCTACTAAAAATACAAAAAGTGAGCCGGGCATAGTGGCAGGCACCGATAATCCCAACTACTCGGGAGGCTGAGGGTGGAGAATCACATGAACCCAGGAGGCGGAGGTTATAGTGAGCCGAGATCGTGCCATTGCACTCCAGCCTGGGCAACAAGAGCGAAATTCCTTCTCAGGAAATAAAGAGAATCGACCTTCTTTCAAGCCAGCCTATCACATATCAGAACTAAATCATCATTTTCCTTATAATTTTTTTAAAGACCCACTTTGCTGCCTGCCCATTGCTGATGCAGGAAGTCTGACCCATTCACTTCCGTTAACCCCAGCCTGAAAGATGCAGTCAGAGCCAGACTTGGCCTTCCTGCTGTGCACAATTTGTCTCTTCCCTCTTCTTCATCTCTAAACAAAACCAGAAGTGATTTTCCAGAAGAACAAGCCTCATCTTGTTTGTTCCAGTTAGCAGGATCGTTTATCAAATGCTGATCTCAGGTGGGCCTTAACGGCCTCACCAGGTGACCTGCCCAGGTGAATGTGGTGTGCTCCAAAGGTCTGCTATTCGTCTGTCGTGTAACCTTTTTCTCTTGTTGTTTTTGTTGTTGTCTTGAGACGGACTCTCGCTTTGTCACCCAGGCTGGAGTTCAGTGGCACAGTCTCGGCTCCCTGCAACCTCCAACTCCCTGGTTCAAGCAAGTCCCCTGCCTGAACCTCCCAAGTAGCTGGGATTACAGGCACATGCCACCATGCCTGGCTAATTTTTTTTGTTTGTTTGTATTTTTAGTAGAGATGGGGTTTCACCATGATGGCCAGACTGCTCTCAAACTCCTGACCTCAAGCAATCCACCTGCTTTGGCCTCCCAAAGTGCTGTAATCCTCCCAAAGGATTATAGGCGTGAGCCACCGCTCCCGTCCCTTGTTACCTTTTAAAGAGGAGACGTTCCTCAGCAACACCTGGCCTCTCTCTTCCATCCTGTGAGTTAGAACCCTGATGCTCAGATTTCTCTAGAGGAACACACTGCCTGCAAAGATGAGTTTTCCAGAAAAGCCATCTTCAAGGATGGAGACACAGAGAATTGAAGCAACTCACATTGATTCAGTCTGGGAATCTTGAGAGAACCGACAAGCATGGCGGTGGGGGTGGCCAGGAGCTGATATGGCTTTCTGGTAGGCGCCCCCACACCCTGCTTCCTCCCTGTGCTGAGTGTGGTCACTTCCGTCCCTTCCAGAAAGTCCTTCACGTCTGTGGCATAGAGCCAAGAGTAAGCTACCTTCTGGGTCCTCTGGATGCCTGGGTTGGTGAGATGCTTGAAAAAGTTTTGGCAATTTGCTCAGATGAAAATCCTAGAAATTGAGACATGAGGACTCTCTAGTCTTCCTTCCTGCCACCCAGGAGGAATGCCCTCCCTTCAACCCTGGTACATGGGCACTTGGCCTCCACTTGAATACCCTTGGTAGCGAGCAGCTCACTACTCCTCTGAAGACAACCAGTCCCCTGTGCTCCATGCTCCTTGTCACCCGCTATCTGGACTGCATCCTGAATCCGACGCTGGTTTCTGGAGGGAAGCACTGTGCTTGAGCCCCTATTCCCCATGACGGCACCCCAGCCATGCTGCCTGCTCATTCTGTTTTTGGCGGCTAAACTTCTCCAGTCCTTCAGTTATTACATGGCAGGACTTCTAGATTCTTACCTCTCCCAAAAGTCCCCTCAGGAGGTCATCCAGCATGGTATGGCTCCCTCTAAATGTCATATTCCAGACTGACCACATGGGGCACTGACCATATGAGAATATGGATACTGTCCCTTTGTAACCCTGACCCTGTTAATGCCACGAAGGTTGCATGGACTTTTGGGATAAGTGTGTCACTCGTGGGGACTCATGCTGAAACTGCATTCCACGGCAGCTCTTCCTGCCTTGAGCTCTTGCTCCATGCCATCCTCAGCCTGTCCTAAACTTCTTGCAGGTGAATGCTGGCTCCCTTTCAGTCAGATAGTTTGGCCATCTTGAATCCTCATTCGACCTCCCATGTACTAATCTTCCCTCTCAAATGGGCACAACTTGCCAGTGTATCCATCAGACATGCAGCGAATGGTATAGGAGAGACCGTTGGGCAACTGGCTGAGACCTCCATCCTGCTCCACAAGACTTCGCATACCTCCTTCATGGCTTTCAGATGCTTCAGCTGGCTCTGTATCTCAGCGTCACGCATGGTTCCCTCTCTCGTTCTGTATCTCCACCTCACGCGTGGTTCCCTCTCTCATTCTGTATCTCAGTGTCACGCGTGGTCCCCTCTCTCGTTCTGTATCTCAGCGTCACGCGTGGTCCCCTCTCTCGTTCTGTATCTCCGCCTCACGCGTGGTTCCCTCTCTCGTTCTGTATCTCCGCCTCACGCGTGGTTCCCTCTCTCGTTCTGTATCTCTGCCTCACATGTGGTTCACTCTCCGTTCTGTATCTCTGCCTCATGCCTGGTCCCCTCTCTCGTTCTGTATCTCAGCGTCACACGTGGTTCCCTCTCTCGTTCTGTATCTCAGCATCACGAGTGGTACCCTATCTCGTTTATAAAGGAAAGAGGTTTAATTGACTAAGTTCAACATGGCTAGGGAAGCATCAGGAAACTTACGATCATGTCAGAGGGGAAGTAGTCACTTCCTTCTTCACATGGTGGCAGGAAAGAGAAGTACGGGGAAAACCCCCTTATAAAACCATCAGATCTCATGGGAACACATATTCATGAGAACAGCATAAGGGTACCCACCCTTGTGATTCAATTACCTCCTGTGGGGTTCCTCCCACAACATGTGGGAATTATGAGAGCTACAATTCGAGATGAGATTTGGGTGGGGACACAGCCCAACCATATCAGGGAGGTTGCCCTGTGCTTGGGGTAATAACTAGAAGGCCTCCCTTCCCTTCTTGGGCTTTTCAGAGATGGTCATTTTTTTTTCATAGACACAACTAGGACCTGTAGTGATTACCACAGACCCCCGCAGAGTCATTTGCCC
The DNA here is from genome assembly GCA_963574635.1 of Cheracebus regulus. Classification (NCBI taxonomy): domain Eukaryota; kingdom Metazoa; phylum Chordata; class Mammalia; order Primates; family Pitheciidae; genus Cheracebus; species Cheracebus regulus. The sequence continues at coordinate 41,637 of CAUYQU010076129.1, read as the reverse complement.
CGCCATGTCCTCCTACTGGTGGGGGAGCCACCCTCAGAGGAGCATGCACTGCACTGCTCCAGCCTCGCTGGTGAGGCTGGCACTCCCTGGCATGAGAAAGTGTCTGGCTCCCTCTGGTGACCAGAGGAAGTGCCTGAGCTTTTGCCGCCATTTCCACGGGTGGTGGAGCACGAGGGTGAGGGTGCATAAACGAAGGCCCAGAGGTCCCCCACACTGTGGGTGTGGGGTGGAGTCCCAAGTAGAGGCCTCATGCCACTTAGGCGGAGTCCTGTCTCCCTCAGGACCCTGGGCTTCCCAGCACTGGCAGGGCTATGGCTCTGAGCAGGGTCTTCAGCACTCTGCAGGTGCTGGTGCCTTTGGAAGTAATTAGATTTCTTTAAAATTAATTGAGAGTTAGAGGGATTTCCAAAGCCCTCAACATTCTGCTGCCATTTCCCCTTTCTGGGTGGAAGAAGGACAGGATTCTGCAAGCCCTGGGCTCCTAAGCCGTTGTGTGGCCAGAAGCTGGTCACCTAATTTTTCTGTGCCTTCATTTCTTCATTTGTAAACTGGTGATGAAGACATCTGCCTCTCAGCGTTGTGAGGATTAAATTCTATGTGGTGTCTAAAGTCCCTAGCACATGGCGGGTATTTAATGAAGAATGACTTTGTTGTTGCCATTAGTGATGGCATCACTGGGGCTGGATACAAGGTAGCAGCGGGCTATTCACTCTGGAGCAGCAGAAACAGAGTTAGATCACTATATCCCCATTGGGTGAACACCTGAGCACATTAGTGAATGAGAGTGCGAAATACTGGAAACTACACAAACTGGCTTTTGGGAGCACCAGAGCTGGCTAGCACAGGGCCTGACCTGGGTCTTCCCCTTGAGGCCTGGGCTCATCCTCGAGGTTTTCCGGGTCTCAGGGACCTCCACAGCAGCACTCCTTAGCAGGCATCTGCCTGAAGCTACATAGCCTGCGCAAGACACTCCTGAGCCCAGGAGCTGCCATGCCCCCTCTATTGGCAGGTCATAGCCTGGCTTCGATGCACCTTTTCCATAGGCAGCTACAGCTCAGCCCTCCCCTGCACAGCCACACCACTGACCCTTTGCTTGTTTGCAGAGGCCTCCCTCTACCGTCTGCCTTGCATCCTGGGGCTCTCCCACACCTCTCTTTGCCCTGGCTGTTCCCTGCCTTCTTTCTCTCTTTTCTCCCCTTTCTTTATTCCTCTGCTTTGTATACAGTTGAGCTTCCCACTTACTGTATATGTATCGTTGGACAAGTTACTTTAATCTCTGTGCCTCAGTTTCCTTATGTGTAAAATGGGAGTGTATCTGTGCATAAGGTTGCAGAGGGTGTCAAATGAGATAGTACATGGAACGTTCTAGAACTCAGTCCTGAGTTCACAAGGCATCAGCACCGTCATACTCGCAATACACCTGCCTCAAAACCCAACTCTGGCCCTGTGAATGGGATATTTTCCTCACTAATGTGCTGTGGCTCATCTGCCATACTTCAGTTCGCGCCCTGTGAGAAAACAGTTTATCTTGTGTACCACATTTAGGAAACTTATTTCCAAGCCTGCCCTCTGCTAGGCATGGTGAGGGGTCCAGCGATAATGAATAAAAGGGTCCCACAGGTCAGAGCTCCCTGCCAGTTTTCCACCCGGCTGGTCCTAACCAGGGAGCCATGCCCATGAAGGTGCTGATTTTATCCTGACATCTGGGCACCCAGGGATGGCTTCATTCACTTTCCTTGAGTCACCACATGCATCTAGTACTCCATGCCACTAGGGGGCACACCACAGCTTCCATTACCTGTCACATACTGCCCCACATGAGCCTCACGCTGGTCTTGGGAGCTCTGTTAGTCTCCTGGGGCTGCCATGACAACGTGCCATAGGCTGGGTGGCTTCAACAACACACTTCCATTTTCTACAGTTTTGGAGGCTGAGATGGTGGTGTTGGCAGTGGTTCCCTTGAGAACTCTCTCCTTGGCCAGTGGATGGCCAGCTTCTCGCTGTGCCCTCATGGTCTGTCCCGTGCACAGGAGCATCCTTGGTGTCTCTGGGTCCAGATCTTTAAGGACACCCATCAGATTAGATCAGGGCCCACTCTAAGGGCTTCATGTTAATGCAATAACCTCTTTAAAAGCCCTGTCTCTGAATATAGTCACATGCTGCAGTCTCTGGGGCCAGGGCTTCAACATGGATTTGAGGGGACACAGTCAAGCCCATAACGGGGAGAGCAGGGCAGGTCGCTGTCCTGTGTTCCAGATGGAGCTGTGGAGACTTTGAGGGGTGCATGCCTTGAGCACAGCCTGCTGCTGCTGCTGCTGCCAAGTGGCCCTGCAGAGCTTTGAAGCCTGAACGGGACCAAGCTCCTGCCGTCCCTACGCTACCCCTTGCTGGGGGCTCCAGTGTGGATAGCAGGGAGCCTGCAAAACCCTGTATCTGAGAAGACGTCCCTAGAGAGCTTCTGGGAGGACCCCACTGGGCTCACATACAAAATGCGGTCCCTTAAGGAAGGCACAAGCTGTTGTTTCTGGGGATGGATTTCCTTCCTGTGGCTAGCCAGCCAGAGAGGCATGTGGCCTTGCTCTTGTAAGACCTGGCTGGGGCTGGGGAGGAAGAATAGATGCTTCTTTCAGCTGGATTGAGAAGCCCAGACTGGCAACAGTTGCGGCTTTGACTAGCTACAGATCCTCCCTGAGCAACCTAAAGTCCTCTACTTTTGTGGGATGGCATTGCTATACAAATTATTCTCCATGATGCTGAGACTGCCTACTCCTCCCAGGCCTGGGGAGTAATCAGTTTACAGTTCGACAAACATGGGGTCTCTCCTCCAGGCAAAGGGCTGTACTGCCTCTATGGAAATGCTGATTTTTGCTTTTTTATAAAGAGAGTCTGTGCTTTTCCTGAGCCTACAATTATTATGGCATGCCCAATACATGGAACTTTTTTTTTTTTTTTTTTGCATCCAGGTGGGCTAGAAGCAGAACTATAGAAAAAGTCTCAGGTCACATGCTATGACAGAAGAGGGGAAGTGAAGGAAGAGAGAAAATCTAGGAAGTCCCCTTGGAGGAAGTGGTTTTTAAGGCAGGCTTTGAATGAATGGTCAGGCTTTGATGCTCTGTTGGGGCCCTGGAGGAGAAGGAGAAAGTGGGCTGAAGACCAGCATGAGCAAGACCCAGAGACCAGACGGCACTAGGGCCATACTCAGTGCCCCAGAGGCCACACGGGGTACACCAGGCAAGAGTTCTGTGCTGAGCACTCAGTCGTGGCAGCATGCATGCTGCTTTGGCTGTCTCCACAAGAGATTCGGGTTTTGTCACCATGCTCAGTGACTTTGGTCTGGCCATATTTGGTGAATGACAGCCCTTCCACCTTCCCTGGTGAATATCAAATTGTATCCATATTCTTCCTTTAACTCACATGCCCTGATGCATTTTATTTTATTTTGGAGGGGGGCATTTTTAATTTTCATGGCTACATAGTAGCCATATATATTTATGGGGTCCACCAGATTTTTTGACAAAGACCTACAATATGCGATAATCGCATCAAGGTAAATGGGGTTTCCATCACCTCAAGCATTTATCATTTCTTTATGTTACAGACATTCCACTTAAACTCTTTCCGTTATTTTTAAATGTAAAATAAATGACTGTTGGCTTTAGTCAACTTATTATAATATCAAATACTAGAATTTATTTATCCTGTCTCTATTTATGCACCTCACCCGTCACCTTCCCACCCTCTGGTAACCATCATTCTATTCTTTACCTCCAGATGCATTTTGGGTGCCAGCTATTTCTTTGGTCCGTGCTGGTGTCAGTAGCGGTGCTTTTTTTTTCTTCTTGAGACGGAGTCTTGCTCTGTCACCCAGGCTGGCGTGCAGTGGTGCAATCTTGGTTCACTGGTGTGATCTTGGCTCACTGCCACCTCTGCCTCATGGATTCAAGTAATTCTCCCTGCTTCAGCCTCCTGAGTAGCTGGAATGACAAGGGCCCAGCACAATGCCCAGCTAATTTTTGTATTTTGGGTAGAGATGAAGTTTTCGCTGTGTTGGTCAGGCTGGTCCCAAACGCCTGACCTCAGGTGAACTGCCTACCTCAGCCTCCCAAAGTGCTGATTACAGGAGTGAGCCACTGTGCCCAGCCCGCTGGTGGTGCTTTTTAATGGGAAATTCGGGCTAAGAGCAGCAAGGGCAGAGGCTCACTCCAGTTGAGCGTTCTCCACCTGTCTGCAGGTAGATCCACCTGGGGACTTTGGGAAAAGCCAACATCCCAGTCTGTACTGAAGACCAATTTCATCCTCCTCTCCAGGAATGAGACCTAGGGATTAGTAGTTTCTTTATACAAGTTTCCCAGGTGAATCCAATGCACAACCCAGTTTGAGTTCCAGTGATGTATCTAATTTAAGAGGTCAACAGGTGCGGAAATGTGGGAAGGGGCACATATGCTGTGGCTGTGTCACATACTGTATGGATTCCGTAACATGAGTGTTTTGTTTTGTTTTGTTTATAAGCTTTGTGATGGAGATAATTCTATTACACAAAGTATCTAACACCTAATATGTGCTCAATAAATGGTCACCTCACTTCTCCTTCCCCGTTCACCTCCTCCTCAGACATAAGCAAGGTCAGTTACGCAATAGTGGCAGGCTGTTGGCAGTGGGCACCGGATAACTGTGTATTGCGTGTTTTGCAGGTTTCCTGCTGTTTGGGGGTCATGTTTTATTCATGTACGTATGATGCAGAACGCTCCCTCTGAGGGAAGAACTTTCAGCCTGCAGATTTCAAGATGTGGCAGTACATTTGTATAAATTGAGGGCATGGAAGGCAAGTGGGAGATGAGAAGCGCAGAGCCCTCATGTAGGGTTTCACGGGCATTGAAGAAGTGGAAGCCGAGGATGTTCAAGCCGCCTGAAATTGCTCTTTTTTTCTAGGTTGACACTGCCCTCTAGTGGGGCAGAGCCACACAGCCAGCCGGTGTTTTCTCATTCCTCCCACTTGAGAGAACCATCTAGGGTTAAAATTCCTGCAGGTCCAGCTAAAGAAACAGCCTAGGGAGACCAGCCATGCACACCCCAATTCTTGGACTCATTGTTTCTGAAACACCCAAGATAATTCTAGAAAGCATCTATTTCATGCCAGATGTCAGAAGCTTTGCATGCATTACGTATCATTCTCACTGTCTGCAAGGTCGGTGACTCTTCCTCCCAGACTCAGAGTTGGGAAATGAACCCTGCAGAGATTGAACCATAGAACCAGGATGCCAACTTGGTAGGCTGCTTCTCAAGCCTTCACCAGTATGCCACGATACCTGCTCTTTCTCGAGGAACTAGGTCCTGGAGTCCTGAGTTCAAATCTTGCACCATGTACAAGCTTTGTGACGTTGGTGCAACTGACTGATCTCTCTGCTTTTCTGTATTCCTATCTACAAAAAGAGTAGCATAAACTCACCTTGTCAAGGCATAGTGAGAATGATTGTTTGACCTTGAATAGATCAGAAAGGACAGAAAGAGCTGAAGAAAATGATTGCCTCTGGATGGTAGGAAAACAGTGTGTTTTCCCCCTGCCAAGTGCATTACTTTTATAATCAGACCAAATGACCATTTTCCTTGTAAAGAAGTAGAAACCTGCACCCATGTGGACCACCCCTGTGAGGTATTGTAGAAGTGATCATTTTCTTCTGTTCCTCGAAGTTGAGTTAACCAAATCTCCAGATCCCTCTAAAGAAAACCTCAGGCTTCCCCTTGAAGGGATCTCTCATTTTGTCACGTACAGAAGCCTCAGCTCTGCCCTTCCACTGGCCGGCTTGGTGTTTCTGTCACTGCTAAGAAGTCAGGACCGACTGTCATGTGAGAGCTCACTGTCCTCAGGTGCCCTCCCTCCCCACAGTCAGGAAGGGATCTGAGCAGGGGCTTGAGTACTGGGCAGCATGACTCCTGGGTGCAGTGCGTTCCTCCTCTACCACTCTCCCCAGGACAGCTGAGAAGTGCCAGGTCCTCACAGCACCTGAAATTCTATTGCAATAGATAATTGTACTGTTCAGAAATACATTCTTCAGAGAATCATACTTGTTTCTAGGCTTTCTGTCATTAGGAGAACTGTATTAGGGATTTATTAAAAATTACAAGAAATAAGTCTTTTACATAGAAACAGACAAGAAGGGAAGATCGACGTGGATATCGTGTTTCTGGGTGGTGAGAGATGGTCATTTGTGCTGTCGCCTTTGTGATAATGATTGCTAAAATTTATTAAGCACTTACTGTATGCCAGGCACTGTGGAAAGCCCTTGTGAGGCATTAATCACTCAAAACCTCAAATGAATCCTTCAAGGTGGGTACTGTTAACCTCACTCACAGCTGAGAGTATAGAGGCCCAGAGTAGCGAAGTGCTTTCGCCAAGGTCACACAGCCAGCAACTGCAGACCCTGGCCATCCAGCTCGAGGGTCTTCGTTCTTGGCCACTGTGTTACTTGGCTTCTCTATGCTTGGTTTATTCTCAGGTCATCTTTCATGAGCATGTGCTGCTTTTAAAATGAAGAGAAGGGAGTTTGTTTTTAGGTTCCATGAATGAAAAAAGCATAGGAAGAAAGACAGTACAAAGATAATGATGCTTAAAGGGAAATATGAGAATGATGCTTATCCTTCACACAATCCTGTATTCTCCACTTTCTCTAAAATAAGCCTAGTTTACCTAAGTGATTGAAAAAGTCATCAGACAAAAGAAATGCCTGCTTTCAGAGGCACCAGTAAGAAGAACAAATAACAGCTAATGGTTTTTGAGAATGTCTGTGTTCCAGGAATTGATCAGAAGCATTTTCCGTGCACTACGTATTTGATCCTCAGTAACCCTTTAGGAGGTAGGGACTGTTGTCATCCCATTTTACAGAGGAGGAAACTGAGGCCGAGGGAGCATTTGTACCATGCTCACAGACACACCAGTCCAGAAGAGCCTTGACACCAATCCTCCCTCGAGGCCAGTGGTATCTCCGTGTCCTTTCCTGCCCCAGGAGACTGAGGGTCAGAAACACGAATGGGTGCATCTGATGACAAAGTGAATAGGAGAGTTGATGGCAGTCCCTGGGTTTCTGGGCGGCCTGTTTGGCTTTGCTTTCACAGGTATAAAGAGGTCATGCTAGCAGGTAGTAGATGTCTGCCCTTCCCTGGGAAGCCTGTACTCCTCTTACCCAGCCCCACAGGCTGTTCACGTGGGAGCCACGCCCCATGCTACACTTTGACAAGGAGATAAATAAAGGGTCACATGGCAGGGTCAACATTTTCCTCGATGCGGTGTGCACCACCATAGCCAGCCAGTGTTGCCATCTCTTCCAAGAGCAGGCCTTCCAGTGAGCCTGCAGGAGACCCAGGCCAGGTGGAAGCAGGGAGAACAGAATGGGTACCATGGTGTCGTCCGCTGGGGGCATCAGTGGAAACGGATGTGTATGCAGTGCTTCACCTGTGCCAGGACTGGGCTCCAACAGTCGCTCTCATTTATTACTCACCACAGCCCTATAAACTGTCTTATTAGCACATTACTTTTCAGATGCAACAGACCAGCATAGAGAGGCTGAGGGGGGCACCTCTCAGGTCTCCAAGCAGTTAGGTTCGTAGTACTTGGATCCACATCCAGCCCAGCACTAGAACCCACTCTTAACCCCACCCTACCTGCACTCTGAAGGGCGACTGGGCCTCCCTGCTATAAGTTTCGATTTTGGAGTCACCATGTCCCTACATCTGAATGGCCTCCTCAATTCGAGGAGCTGCCTTTGAATAGCAAAGTTTGCTTGTTTTTGTTCTTTAACCCTGTCTGTTTGCACTTGAGCTAACTGGGACTCAGTTTTGCATCGGCTTTTTGTGGTTAAGCTGGAAAACCGAGTGTCCTGGGGCAAGCTGCTTAGGTGGGCCTTATTCCTTCTTGGATGCCACTGGGATGGTAGCACCCAACCCATGCATAGTTAGGAGGAATCCTGAGATAACGTCTGAATCACATAGTCCAACGTCTGGCATCACACAGCAAGCACTCAAATAGCCGTTTGTATGTATATATGTATATCACACATGTGCCTACATGTGTATGAAAAATATAAAAATTGTTTTCTTGCATGAAACATGTATATACAGCTTACAAATCATTATGAAACAAAGACCTCCTTCTAGATTCAATCCGATCATGGGACTCACTGAGGCGACTTACAGGGTCAGGCCAGGTATGTGTAGCCAGAAGATTTGGAAAATACAACCGGAAACTTGGAACTTTCTGGTCCATTTTCCGTAAGTGGTGTTAGGACAATTTGCAGCAACACTGGGAAGAATGAGCCTCCATGTAGTCTATAAACAAATCAACCACAAAACTGGCATTGGAAATCGCTCCTCTCTACCTCTGCCGAAGGACCCTCCCTTCCACCAACAGTAACCGTGGTCCTGACTGCCAGAATATTCCATTCCTGGTTTTCTTTATAGTTTGACTCCCTGTCACTGAAGCGTTAACTTTGCTGTTTGGAGTACCGAGGAAGTAGAGTTACAGCAGCACGTGTTCTTGTGTTTGGCATTACATCTTTCAGCCATGTTGTGGTTGATGTGTTGATGATCACCTGTGGATGATCTGTTTTCTTAACTGTGGAGTAACTGTGGAGTATGGAGAAGTGACAGTATGTTTTCTCTTCTACCATGGATGGGCATTTGGGGTGTTTCCAGTTTGGAAATCTTAAAAACAATGCTGGTCAAAGCATTCTTGGATGCTTCTCCCTGCCCGTCAGCACATGTTCTGTGGGGTGTTTTCCAAGGACTCAGAATCGTGCATCATTGGATTGGTTTATCTTTACTTTTGCAGACACTGCCAAGTTCTGCCAAGGTATTGTCCAGTTTACACTCCTACTGGCAGTGTAAGGGAGCCTCAGGTCTTTGCCAACACTTGGTAGTGTCAGAATTTTTAACCAGCTGAAAATGCAGTAGTATTTAATTGGGGTTTAAATGTACACTTCTCTGAATTCTAATGAGACTGATTGACCATTTTCTTGAATATTGTTGTTCTTTTGGATTTCTTGTTGTGGGAAATGCCTATTAAGGTTTCTGTCGATTTCTCTCCTAGTTTGTGTCTTTCTCATCAATTTGTACTAGTTTTTATATAGTCTATATATGAACTCTTTGTTTCTTACATGTATTATAAAAATATATGTTACGCATGTATTTTCCCACATTTTCACAATCTTGGTGAACTCTTTTGGTGAACCAGCTTCATTCTGTTGAATGAAACTGTTAATTGTAATGTACTGCAATCTTTTCTTTCAACAGCTAGTGTTTTTTAAGTTTGGTTTCAGAAATCTTTCTCTACTCCGAACATCACAAAGGTACTTTACTCTGTCATTTTCTAGAAGCTTTTATATTTTCCTTTTCACATTTAAGTTCTCGGATTCGCCTGGAATTGGTTTTTGCACATGTCACGAGGTGAGGCTCATTCGCCCCTCTATAGTTGCAAATTGTCCTAGCACCCTTTATGGGAAAGACCATTCTTCTCCCACTGTTTTGCAGTGCGCACTTTGTCATAAAGCCAGTGTCCGTAAGGGACTGTTATTGGGCTGTCTCTTTTGCTTCATTGCTGTATTTGTTGTTTCCTGTGCCAAAAGCACCTTGGCTTTAAAAGAAGTCCTGACACCCAACCGGGAAAGTCTTGACAGCAGGTGTGTGTCTTCACACGTGTCTAGAGTGGTCTTGGTCCATTTTTATGAACAATTTAGAATCAGCTTGCTTCATTCCACAAACACGAAATGTTCCCTAGTACTTTTATTGTATCAGTAACAGTATTAAAGTTGAATAATTCTTTCTGGATCAGAAAATTCCAAGTTTCCAGTTATATTTTCTAAATTCTTCTGGTTACATGCACCTGGCTTGACCCTTTATGTAGCCTTAGTGAGTCCCACAGTCGGATTGCATCTAGAAGGAGGTACATCGAATAGGAGAGTCCACAGCACAGACAGAGACGTCCACAGAAGGCCTTGGGGAAAGAGCGCTGGTCAGGGAAAGAGGAGGTTTGGATCTGAGTCCCAGCTCTGCCCCCAAGTGGCCAGGTGAGCTTGGGCAGGCCACTGCCAAGAAGAGCCTCTCACTGCTTCCTCTGCACAGTCGCTGTGAGTGCGCTCACCCACACATCCTTTCAACAAAGGACAAACTTACTGTCCATCAGCACTGGGGCAAAATAGGAGCATAAAGAAGAATAAGACATCATCTCTAGCTCAGGGGCTTAGCGTCTATAGCAGTGTTTCTTGGACTGTGCTGCAGTGAACACAGTCAACACCAGGTCTGACAAATGGTGCACAAAAAAAATGTTTTGTGGTCAAATAACACAAAGCCTTCGTGCAGTATTCCATTCACGCATATTAGCCTTTATGAGAGCTGAGAAGTCTTGGAGTTTAACCCAGGTTTGCTTACGATTGTATTAGTTTTCTATCATTGCTGTAATAAATTATTGCAAACAGTGTAAAACACAACTTTGTTATCTGATGTTTCTGGAGGTCAGACATCCATATTGGGTCTTACTGAGCTAAAATCAAGGTGCTGGCAGGGCTGTGATCCTGTACAGAGGAGAAAATCTGTTTTCCTACCTTCTCCAGCTTCCAGAGGCTGCCCACGTGCTTTGGCTCATGGCCATCCACCATCTTCAAAGCCAGCGTGACTAGTGAGCTCTTTCTCATGATGTCATCTCTCTGGTTCTGCCATCACATCCACATTTCTGACTCTGACTTCTTCTTCTGCATTTAAAGGGTCCTTGTGGTGAGATTCTGCCCATGAGGACTCTCCAGTATAATCTCTTCATCTGTTATCTTAATTCCCTTGGTCACTTAAGATAACCTAGTTGCAGGCTCCAGGGATGGGAATATGCAGGCCTTTGGGGGCCATTATTCTTCCTGCCACAGCAGTGGAACCCCTGTGAGTCCGCTTACCCCAACTTTAAAGCACATCTGACACTGTGTGGCACATGGTGTGGAGAACTCTGTGCAGGGCAGGGTCTTTCTCTAGCCTCTTACCATCATGTACGCTCATCACTCCTGATATCATATGATAGATTTGTGTTTGTTGCCATTCTTCTTCACACTCCACAAAGGTGCGGTTTTCATCTGTTTCGTTCACTGCTGTATCCCATATTATTCACTTGCTAACGTAGTCCTAGCAAGTAGGAGGTTCTCAGTGGGTCTTTGTTGACTAAGAGTGGTGGAAAGTCTCCCTAATAAGACTGCAAGCTTCTTGAGGGCAATATTCTTGTCCAAGTTATCTTTTCTTCCCCAGGGGTCAGAGGTGACTGACCTCATCTCTACTACAAATACCAAAAATTAGCCAGGCGTAGTGGTGGGCGCCTGTAATCCCAGCTACTCAGGAGGCGGAGACAGAAGAATCTCTTGAACTCGGGAGTTGGAGGTTGCAGTGAGCCAAGATGATGCCATTGCACTCCAGCCTGGGCAACAAGAGTGAAACTCAGTCTAAAAAAAAAAAAAAAAAGATTTTGTAGTGCAGAAGAAGGCAGACTCACCACCATGAGGTCGTTTTGGGGGTCATTTTCTTAAGGAATGTATCATAGTCATACTTGGACTAATCTGTCATGATCAAAAACTCTTCATCATCCAGGCATAAGTGGAGATAATAAGCTTCTCAGGCAAATTTGCACTGGAGGGTCCCAACTTTCTTGGTTCACAGAGCCCTGAGTCCAAAAGAAACACGTAGCGGTTTTGTTGAGCAAGCATCTAGGCTCATATTGCTTAATAAGTGTTTCTATCCTAACAACATAGAGTAGCTGCTTGAAAAATATGACACTTGTCAACAGAAAAAAATATATAATTTTAAATAACCATAATTGCTCTCTAATGGGATGTGTGTCCCTGTTGGAGACTGCACTGTTTCTGAAACCTTGGTATCAGCTTGGACATTGCCACCCTCATTTTCTGTTGCATATTGATTTCCGCCCTTGATTTTCTCACAGCAACTATGGAAAACTCAGCTCCCAAAGATATGATGTCGTTGAAAGAAATCCAGTGTTGAAACCATAGGCTACCTTAGGATAGTAGATTCACATGTCCAAGAGACGTCAAGTATTGCCGTGTTTCCCTCAAAAACCCAAACTATTTTGCCTTACCCCTGTGAGTTCACCACGGTACCCAGTCATGTCCCGGCACAGCCTGTAAACTGCAGATTTGTGCTAATAGAATTCACTGAAGGCCTGTGTACAGGGGGGCACTGCATTCAGCCCATGTTCCCCTTGTCCAGCCATGTCTTCCCTGGGAGGCCCGGTTAGCAACCCAGTGGAACAGCGCGGTGGACTCCAGACAGCCAGTCCTGTCTGGCTGCTGATGAAGCTTGAGATTTCAGCCGCTTCCCAGCAAGAACTCCTTCCTGGGCCTGGCCTGTTCCCAGCTCCAGCCCCTCTCGCTCAAAGACAGCTTTAGGAAATGAGGTATGGAGGGTGTGGTGACTTTGGAAAGGGAAGGACTGGGAACCCAGGTGGCTGCCAGCCCTCACTGTTGCAGGACAGACACAGGTGTCCTCTATTTCACAAACCCTTCCCTGGGTCTCTCTGTGCACCAGGCACTGTTCTAAGAAGTTTTCAGGCAGGAGGTCATTCAGTCCTCACCACTACCCCAAGAAGTCGACCTAATATTGCTCCCATTTTAAAGAAGAAGAAACTGAGGCACGGGAGGTTATATATACCTTGCCCAAAGGTTTATGGAGCTGGGAAGTGGCAGAGCTGGGATCTGCACCCTGGCTATTCATACTCTCACCCAGACTTTTCCCTTAGGGGGTTAGGAAACCCCAGCTTCCACTCTTTCCCACTGTGCTGTGTTCTAGGGATGCCTGGGGCCAGGTTCTGAACCACTCTGAGATTGTGTTTTCTCCTGTGAAAGGGGCCTAGTAAACGTGCCCCTGGGGTGATTCGCGGGCTTCCAGGAGATTAGGCGTGTAAAGTGCTTTCTATCATACGGGGTCCCCACCGATGTACATGAACCCGGAAAATGGCAGGGGGCGGCACCTGGGGGTGCTGGCCCTTCATTCCCCAGGAATCCCGCGTCCGTGCCTGGCAGTAGCCCACTCCTCCCTTCAGGCAGAACATTCGAGGTGGCTTTGCTAAAACAAGAACAAAATCACAGCCTGGCAGGATGAATGAAGGGGGAACCCACGGAAGCTCGCTCAGCATAACCGTCCTGTGAGCCCAGAACCCGCCTCGCACACCTGTGACGGCTGAAGCTGCTGGTTGCAGTTGTCCTGAGATATTTCTGAAGGCGCTTTCCGATGCCTGAAGGCCCCTCCCACATCCCACCCCTGGACTGTCCTTAGAAAAACGATCAAGAATGTGTGGCAGCTGGAGGTTTACCTTGAGGTCTCTGTGAGGAGGAATGACGTAGAAAAGTGGCCAGAGGTGGCACCTGAGGAGGAAGATGCCATTCGTACAAAAATACGTGCACACAGTGTCTTTGGTGTTTGGCAGGGGGTCCTGTCAGTTCCGTCCTGTTCTTTTTTGGGTTATCTTTGTTCAACTGAAACCCAGATGAGAACAGGACCTTGAAAAAGCCACAGTCCAAAGTCTGTGGAAAGCCACATGCTCTCATAGAGGGACTTGGTGGAGAGGATGTCTCTGGGAGTGGTGTCTCCATAGCAGGCCACTGCTGTCCGCTATTGAAGCCACCAGCCCCGCTCACCGGCCCGTCTGGGCTCTGTGAGGTTCCTGTGGACAGCCGAGGTCAGCAGCTTGAGAGATGCTCCACCTTCTCTGCAAGAGGGCAGGAGGCCTGGGACCCTGGAACCCCCAGCTGTGCTGTGATGGTGATGTCAGTGATGACTGTGATGATTATGATCTCACTGTCAAAACTTCTGTCCCCAAGCATGGGGGTGATGGCACAGTCTCGATGCACCCTCCGCAGCTTGTGGCTTGTTTCTGTATTTCCAAGGATACTGAAGGCTCGTTCCATTGACCTATTGAGTTTTAATCATAATTCTCACTATTCAGTCTGCAGGGCATGGATCAGTGACGAATACATTGCTTGGGGGATTTATTTAATTTTAAGGGAAGAAGGCCTATGATAATGGGTGGTGGGGGAGGTTCTGGGAGTCGCAGCAGATGGTGAGTCAAAAGGGTAGGCACAGCACCCCTGGCTAGAGAATTGTGTTCCTGCACACTGCGTCCCGTTCTTTTGGGAAGGCCTGAGCAGTGAGTTCGCTTGCTGAGCTGTCTTTAGAGTGCCTGTAACTCTGACGTGGCTTACCACTGCCTGCAGCCTGGATGGGAGGGGAAGGCTGGCTTCAGGACGGTCTCAGGTCTAGTATGGGTGCCACTCATGACTTGGACAGCTGCTCTCCATGTCCTGCTTCCTGCTGGTTGCTCAGCTCCTCTTTCTGCTGCTTTGCTCCCTAACCACAGCCCCGCTAAGGAGAGCCCCCAAATTCTGGTCCATCCCCAAAAGATCTTTTCCAATAACATCCCCTGCCCCCAACTTTGCGTGCTAGGTTATCTTAATCTAAGTTATGACAAACCAGAGGTAATGTGCTAATCATGTGAATGTCACCCCTCTCCAAAGTGACACATTTTCATTTTTTTAAATGTGGCATATCAACAGAAATAAAATTCTGTAGTTTCTGCTTGGCTGTGGAGTGACTATTTGGAAACAGTTGAATTTCCAGATTTCTCCGTGTCTGAGTAGGATTTTGCTGAGGGTGGACTCAGCCCTGTTTCTGTGATATAAAACATATTTTCTTCATTCTTTCCTTCATCAAACATATCCCATAAGCCCTCTTCAAGTGATTGCTTGGGGGTTCTGGGTTCCTGTCTGTAAATGTGTTAGTTCGTTCAGGTATAAAGAAACACCTGAGGCTGAGTAATTTATAAACAAAGGAGATTCAAGTGGCTCATGGTTTTGCAGACAGTTCGGGAGGCATGGTGCTGGTATCTGCTTCTGGTGAGGGTCTCAGGAAGCTGCCAGTCATGGCAGGAGGCAAAGGGGGATCACCTGGCGAGAGTCAGAGCAGGGAGAACGGGAGGTCCCCGACTCCTATATGCCATCAGATCTCGTGTGAACTGGGTGAGAATGCACTCATGGCCAAGGGGTTGGTGCTGAGCCATTTGCGAGGGGTCTGCCCCCACGATTTAATATCTCCCACTAGGCCCCACCTCCAACATTCTGGATTACATTTCAACATGAGATTTGGAGGGGACAAACATGCAAACTGTATCACGTGGCTTCCTTTGCCCAGTAGTGAAAAACCGTTTGCCTTCCACTGTGTAGTTAAATTGTTTTTCCCCACTCCAAGTCAGTGAGCTGGGAGGAGGGAAGCCTTCAAGTCAGCGAGGCCAGGATTTTTTACTGTTTGCTTCAATGCTGAATCCCCAACCCTGAGAATAGTCCTTGGCACATAGAAGGAGTTCAGTAAAACTTGATTGAATGGAGAAATATGTGATTAGTTCCATGATGACATCACTGATACAACTGAGGCTGAGTTGGTCTACCCCTGTGAACAGGCTAGGCTGGAGAGCTACCCTCCGCTGGGCTTAGGTTCCCTGCAGTGAAAGTCGTCTTTCACCCTGCCCTTCAGGCGCCCATGTGGCCTGTGAGCACCCACCCTTGGAGCTGCCTGGGTTGGAATTAGCCATGCACTGACTGTCCTCATCAGATGGCCAGCTTCTAAAGGGAAGGGCCCCTTCTTTACTACTGTTTTTACCTCCAGGGTCTGGAGAACTGTCAATGCTCAAGAAATGTCTACCAAATTGAAATCGAAATAGGTAGAGCCTGTGGGTTTGAGTTTGGGATCAGTACTTGTTTCTGAGTGTCCCAAAATTTCTGTGTAAAAGACCATGTATTACATCCATCAGATGCTTAAGCACTGCCCAGAGCCTGGCATCTTCTCAAGTCCTACAGAAATGCTTAATTCCTGAACAGCTGTTACAGCCACAGCAACAATGGAAACCAATAATGACTTCAAAACATGGGGAGACATTAAAGAACTGAAGTTAATAAATATGTAATTACATGTTAGATATTTACCACTGTGTGAACTTCGTTATTTGCTAAATTTCAGACTCATAAGTGTTTTATTATATTTGAATATAATTTGTGGCATAGATTATCCTCACTTCACAAAAATTCCTGAGTTTACACAATGGATGCCAAGGGACCTTAGCCAGCTATGAATTAAATGAGTTACATAAAGCCAAATGAATGTAAAGCAAAATTACATTCAAAACTGTGGATGGCAGAAAAAATATTTAATGATAGATATGGGTGTATTTTAACATGTTTGATATGGGGTGAAGTCCTCTAAAAGTAAGGGGCATAAATTTCAAAGCAACCTCCCACAATACTATAGAATTGTGGCATAATATACAGTGCTTTCATAGAGTTTCCAAAAATTAGAAATATATGCTTTCCCTTCTAGAATTTTTAGATTAATTCCTCCAATGTGATTTGTAAAAGCAGACATCTCATCTCATTAGTGTGAAATAATCTCCTTGACCTTTGGTGATTTTGCTCATTGCATAGCCTCTGTGTTGTAATCTGGTTTTTTCCTCATCTTCTTGCAGGAATCCTGTTCACGATGCTCGTATTCGGACCAGCCTGCGGGTTTATCCTGGGCTCTTTCTGTACCAAAATCTATGTGGATGCAGTCTTCATTGACACAAGTAAGGAATACGTCTCGATGTCTCCCTTCTGTCCACGAGCACTTCCTCCCGTCTAAATGCAGCTTCAGCCTGTGGGTTCTAAAGCCTTCTGCTCAGAGACAGTCTCGATGCCCCTGCCTCCAGCCGGGGCTCGCCTGAGATTAGATGAAAGAACATGAGTGTTGGTTCGGAGGGTTGACTAAGTCTGAGTTCTGCCAACATCTCCCTAGAGGCTGAATAACCCCCAATAACTGATTTTACTCCTCAAATCTGTATTTTCCTTCTCTGTAAATAAAGGGTAACAATAATTATATCTGCCTGGCAGATAAGAATTTACTGAGAGTGTCTATGTAGAAACTCGCAGCACATGCTCATTAAGTGGGGGTGCATTAGCCGCTGTGAGGATCCTGCTTTCCAAACTAAAAGTTAGAGCTTGTATTCTGGAAGTGCAGGTGTATGAACAGGGTCAGTAAGATAGAATATTGGAAAATCCTTTTAGAAGACACTGTTGTGGTGCCCTTTGTGAGGAAATGTCCACATTCAAAACCACTTTAAGCAAAACTTGTCTTCTAGCAGGAAGTGCAAGTGCATTTCTCAGAATACTCTGAGCTCCCCAATCCATGGTTGTGGGATCGAATGGGATGCCAGATTGATGGGCTAGGCTATGCCATGGTGACAGACAGTCCCCAAACCTCAGTGATTTTATACAACTACGGCTTATTTCTTCCTCACGCTACATGTCCGGTGCAGTGTCAGGGTTGGGGAGACTTGGCTCATCGTGGTCACCTATTGATCTATTCTCAGGATCAATAAGCATTCTGAGCCCCCTGGGCCCAGGCTCACAGACATTCCATCCTGACCCCAGCTTGCACAGTTACCAACTCAGGAAACCACGTTCACTTTGGCCCTTGAAGCCTCTATTCAGAAATGACATGCAGTGTTTCCCCTCGTATTTCATTAGTCAAAACAAGTCACGTGGTGTATTAGTTTTCTGTTGCTGCATAAGAAATGACCCCAAGCTGGCCGGATGTGGTGGCTCACACCTATAATCCCAGCACTTTGGGAGGCCAAAGCGGGTAGATCACATGATCAGGAGTTTGAGACCAGCCTGACCAACATGGTAAAATACTGTCTCTACTAAAAATACAAAAAAAATAGCTGAGCGTGGTGGTGGGCACCTGTACTCCCAACTACTCTGGAGGCTGAGGCAGGAGAATTGCTTGAACCTGGGAGGTGGAGGTTGCAGTGAGCCGATATTGTGCCATTGCTCTCCAGCCTGGGTGACAGAGCGAGAGTCCATCAAAAAAATAAAATAAAATAAATAACCCAAACCTTAATGACCTAAAACAGCAGACATTTTTTATCACACAGTTTTTTGTATTTTTTTTCTGTGGGTCTGGAATATAGAAGCAGCTTCACTGGGCAGTTGTAGCTTCACTGGGCAGTTGTAACCTCTTAGGAGGCTGCAGTCAAGGTGTTGCAAGGTGGCAACCTGATCTTGGGGCATCCCAAGGTTCCACTTGGGGAGGATCCACTTCCATGCCTACTGCCATGGGCCCACAGGAGGGGGAGATCTCTCAGTGACACCCCTGAAGCAAACAACCCAAGAGAAGGTAAGAGAGAGCACCTGAGGCAGGAGCCACAGCCTTTTTATAACCTAATCTCAGAAGTAACCTCTCGTTACTTCTGCTGTATTTTGTTTGTTAGAAGCAAGTCACTTGCTCAGGTTTACTATCGAAAGAGAAGGGATTATTACAGAAGCACCGGAACACAGGCGGCAGGGATTTCAGGGGACCATCTGGGTCACTGCCTGCCATGTGCTGTCACATCTCTGCCTTGCATCTGAAAAGGAACACTGTATTTCCGTGTAGCTTAGCATGTAGCAAAGCCATGTTTCCTTTCTCTCTGAAAACAGAGAGCGAGAAGCCATTCCAGCCTTTGCTTCTCATGCCAATCTAGCCTCAGGATCAATAAGAACTCTCAGTCCCTAGATTCTCAATCCATCATCTCTTGACAGTGCTAAATTTACTAATTCACCCCAAAGAAATAATGTGGTTTTAAATGCAATCAAGTTGCTCTGTGATTCACTCCATTAATCCCACTGATATATTTACTTGTAGTTAATGATGTTACAAATTTCCAAGTGGAAAAAAAATCAGAGGCAGCCTTATGTATTTATACTTTTAAAGTGCTGAGTCTGTTCGGTAGGTGATTGATTGCTGCTGTGTTGCCGCAGTCGGCTGGCCCTCTGAACCCAGTTCCTAGGGAGTGCGGTAAGGGCTGGGCAGGGAAGAGATAGGACACATGAAGTGAATCAGTTTCCATCTTGCTCGTATGGATAGGCCAGCTTCCTCCACTGCACCCAAGGCAGCACCAGACAGGGCCAGCAGAGGGGACAGAGAGGAGACATACTCCTGGTGCAATGAAGAAGCCACTTGGAAGGGTAGCAAAGTGGCCAGGTGGCATATTTTGCCCACAGTGGTATCAGTGGTGGCCTTGAACCAAAAGCCTGTGAATGATCAGAATGTCAGAGCTGCAGAGAGCCTCAGACGTCATTCTTTACAACACCTTCATTTTACAAATGAGGAAACTGAGTCACAGAGAGGGGAAGGGATGTCCCTAGTCCAAGAAATGTATCTCTATGAAACCCAGATCTTCTGAGCCTGCCTGTGGATATCTCCGCTTCAAGGTTTCACTCACCAAACTCTCTTGTGAGAATGAAACGACATCTTTTCTCAGTGCCGGAAATGACCAGTGGGTAGACAGATGGCTGGAGGGGGCTTCGCGCATCCACTCCCACTTCCCTCCGTCTGCTGAGGCTGTTCCTCCAGCCTGGAATGCTCTTCCCATCTTGCAGTGCTCAGCCTCTCTGTGTGCCCCTTAAGGCCCAGGCTGGAGCGCTGTAACCCGTGGTTCCAGGCTCTTCGGCTACTTGATGCCTGCAGGGATGTAAGGCGGATGGGCTCTTTTCAGTCCCTTCTGGGCATCTCGCTGAGGGCGGCCTTCCCCAACCAAGTTGACAGTGGACTTTCCTTTCTGTTTCTAAGGAACACAAGGTACATCCTCAGTCAGGATCTTTGTGTCCTTCCCGAAAGCATCGTGACGGTTGGTGCTACTTTTACCACTAGAGGGCAGAAGAAGATCATTTATCCTGTTAGGGAGTCGTACGCAGAATGCTGTTGTGTTCACCTGTTATTACTGTTTCGAATCTTGTGACTGAAACTTGCCGCCTGTGGGTGGGTTTGGGCTGTATTTGGGGAGGGTGTTCTTAATTTCTCTACGTCCTCCCCTATCTTTTCCTTGCTTTCCTAAAACAGAGCCCTTCTGGAGGGCTGACCAGTGTATGGGAACCTTGCTGTAGGCATGAATATACAAGGGCCACACGCATAGCCACATGTTTCTGAAGTCCCCCCTGAGACTGGGGTCCAGGAAGAGCAGCAGCCTGGAATTTGTGGGGAGGTGGCAAGGCAGGCCCACAGAAGGCCTGGTGAGGGGGCAGATGGTGTCCATGACGTAGCCTGACGCCAGCACAGAGAGGAGAGTCCAGTGAGGAAGCCTGGTTGAAACTTGTGAGGAGATGTGGCTGGGGGTGCCAGGGAGGGTTGGTTGTAGACCTGGGCCAGCTCTGGGGTGAGAGTCCCCGTGGGGCACCTTGCCCGGAGGTCCCAGCTGGCTCCGCTGAGACATGGGCTTCGCTGCTGCTGGCTTTCATCCTCATTTGATCACTACATGGCTGTCATTGCCCCTCAGCTCAAGGAGACTGAATCCCTCCCCTGAGAGGTGGGGGAGGAAATGATAGTAGCTCCAGAACTTGTTTTTTAGGTTTTCTCTGTTAAACTGAAACCAGGTGAGATCAGGACCTTGAAAACAATAAGGAATTGGTAGCAGAGTATATCTCTAATGACTGACTTGGCCAACCTTAATGATGTGGGTTTAGCACAAGAAGATGAGTAAAATAACAGCAGCCATGACCGGGTCCCTTATTAAAGCTATACACAGATTGCCTCGTTGGAACTTCAGCACATTCTTGTGGGAGTGTAGGTCCTACCATTAGGTGAGGCATTATCATACCGTGGTTAAGAATTCGAGCACTGGAATCAGACTCCACTTGCATCCTGACTACACCCCTTACGAGTTCTGTGATCCCGGCCACATTGCACACACATCCTGAGTCTCTGTGTGGATGGCCTGAGTTACTCACGCAAAACGTTTAGCACAGCGCCTGGCATATAGTAAGCACACATTCAATATGTACAGTGAGAAATCTGAGAGGTTAACAGTTTCCGCAGCTAGGGATAGAGCAAGAATCCATCCCCAGGCCTGCCTGGCCCCAAAGCCCCACTCTTAACAGAACAGCTGGCTTCCCTGAA
This sequence comes from Cheracebus regulus, assembly GCA_963574635.1. Classification (NCBI taxonomy): domain Eukaryota; kingdom Metazoa; phylum Chordata; class Mammalia; order Primates; family Pitheciidae; genus Cheracebus; species Cheracebus regulus. The sequence goes on along the minus strand of CAUYQU010076129.1, from coordinate 20,646 downwards.
ACAGCTCCAGGAAGTTAGCCAGAAGGCGGCTCCCTTCCATGGACAGAGGCCTCGCTGAGGTCACCTGGCCTCGCCAGCACGTTGGTGCAGACTTATCCTGAGGCTCACACCAGCCGGCCCTCGCAGACGGCTGCTTGGCGTTTGCAGCTGGAACACGATACGACCATCTGTTTGCTTCACAGAAAAGGTCAGCAGACTGACAGCCTCTTGCTCCGCCATCCTGAGGGCCGGCTGCTACTGCCAGATTCCTTCATTTGGGACTAACGAGGCCAGTGGCTGGGATTCTAGGTGTTAGTGCCACCCTCCAGCCTTAGCTCCTTCCTCTTTCCCTTTTCTAATTAGGTTCGTAACTTAATGATACTCCTCGAATTCTTGAGTCCCATAGCAAAAGAGGTTAAACAAATTGGTAAATGAACTACAAAAAAAGTAAAATCCCCAGAAAGCCGTAGTAATGTCCGTACGGCCCAGGAGTGACAAGTGCATGCCCCCCGTTTGCTTTGATCTGACCTCACAGGCTCGGATATCCTCATGGGTGTGTGAGTGGGTCGGTTGGCTAGTTTTAAACTGGTTGAACTCTTTTCCCAGTGACTTTTCATTTGACTTTGGAAAGAGGTAGAAATCTCAGTGAGCCCCATAGTTCAGTTGATGTTTGGCAGAGGGCGCAAACAGCTCCCAACTTAATACAAGCAACAAAATAGGACAACCCAAAGTCAGAACCAAAGAGTGGAAGAGTTAAAAAAAAATGTATCTTGTAAGGCCGGTCACAGTGGCTCACGCCTGTAATCTCAGCACTTTGGGAGGCCGAGGCGGGTGGATCTCCTGAGGTCAGGAGTTCCAAGGCCAGCCTAGCCAACATAGTGAAACCCTGTCTGGACTAAAAATACAAAAAATTAACTGGGCATAATGGTGGGCACCTGTAATCCCAGCTGCTCAGGAGGCTGAGGCCAGAGAATTGCTTCAACTCAGCAGTTGGAAGTTGCAGTGAGCTGAGATTGTGCCATTGCACTCCAGCCTCGGTGACAGAGTGAAACTCTGTTGAGAAAGACAGAGAGAGAGAGAAGGGGAGAGAGAGGAAGAAGGAAAGAAAGGGAAGGGAAGGGAACGAAGGGAGGAAGAGAGAGAAGGAGGATGGAAGGAAGGAGAAAGGGAAGGAGGGAGGGAGGAAGAATCTTGTAAAGGAGAGAAACCTTCTGTCTCTAAGGAGGGAGGGAGGGAAGAAAGGAAGGAAGGAGGGAAAGGAGGGGAAGGAAGAATCTTGTAAAGGAGAGAAACCTTCTGTCTCTAAGGAAGGAGGGAGAGAGGGAGGGAGGGAAGAAAGGAAGGAAAGAAGGAAGGAAGGAGAGGAAGGAAGGGAAGGAAGGATCTTGTAAAGGAGAGAAACCTTCTATCCCTGTTGACACCTATGTCAAGACAAGCCCAAGACGTGCACAGACATTTCATGGTGCACCCAGCATGTGGCTCTCTTTGCTCTACTCTGCTCCCCTTTTCTTCCTGCCCCTTTACCAGACTCCCCTCCCAATGAAATGGCATATTTTCTCGTGTCTGGAGTGCCCACGGGGTGGATTCGTGGCTTAATGAGGGAATTGAGTCTATTCACTTAGAGTACTGGAGTATGCCACACCTCAGCTCAGCCTGTTCCCTCAGCCTGGGATGCTCTCTCTGCCTCATTGATTCAACATCTTTCTTCATCCACATGTCTAGTTTTGTTGGCAATTGGATGCATCTAAGTAAATGAGACAGATTGGTGCTTTCGGTTTTGTTCTGGGCATCTTACTGAAGGCAACCCTTGCCAGAGGCTGAAACTGCAGCCATTCTTTTAAGTTACGACGCTGGAACCAAACAGAGAAGTGTAGAGGTCTTCAAGCCTTCCTCCCTGCCTTCATCTAAAACAATACTTTGGCTATGCCAAGCCTTCCTGAGACTCCTGTTCTTATAGAACGTGGGTTTGTATTTCCTAAACCTTTTGTCCTAGTCAGGGAAGGCTGGGTTATGCTGCAGTAACAACCAGTTCCCAAATCTCTGCAGCTTTGAATACTAAAGAGTTCTTTCTTCTTTGTGCTAGATCCAGTGCAGGTCAACAGGAACGTTTCATTTACTGTAGCCTGTCAGATACTGTCTGTCAGGTTCCATACCATGGAGAGAGAGGGTGGAGTCATGCACCAGCTCATACACACTTCCACCCAGAAATGACGCATGTCCCCTCTCTCACATTCCATAGGCAGAACTCTGTGACTTATGGTTACACCTAATATCACAGAGCGAGGAAGGTATCGTCTTCTTTGTCCTCAGAAGAGGAGTTTCCAGTGCAAACACTGATAATGCCTACCACACCACTCTCTTCCAGCCACACAGAGAACTGCCCCTCAATATCACTAGTTCTGAAACAGTGTCTATAAAGCATTGACAGATAATTGCCAACAGGTGGAAGGAGATTTTTCACCATGACTAGCCAAAATGCCTTATAAAAATAGTATTTGTTGGCTGGGCACAGTGGTTCACACTTGTAATCCCAGCACTTTGGGAGGCCAAAGCGGGTGGATCACCTGAGTTCAGGAGTTCAAGACCAGCTGGCAAACATGATGAAACCCCGTCTCTACCAAAATACAAAAATTAGCTGAGCATGGTGGGGGGCATCTGTAATCCCAGCTACTCAAGAGGCTGAGTCAGGAGAATCGCTTGAACCCGGGAGGCAGAAGTTGTGGTGAGCCAAGATCACACCACTGCACTCCAGCCTGGGTGACGCAGCGAGACTCTGCCTCAAAACAAAAACAAGTATTTGTTACAGAGATGGACAGAGATAAGACATTCTCAGACAGGTCGAACCATTAGTTGTCTTCCCCAGATGAGACTCAGCAGGCCTCCCCACCCTGAGGGCGGCACACGCTGCAGCTGAGCAGTTTCCCTCTGCATGTTATTTCTCTCTCTGCCACAGTGCTCTGGATAATTGAAATGGAGAAAAGAATCAATACTTCCCAAAGCAGTCAGTGATGAGTGTCTTGGATCTACAGAATCCTGCCGTCCACCACCTTCATGCAGGCGTCTTCTGTTCTTGCCCTAGTGGCAGACAGGCTTTGGTTCTGACACAGGTGACATGCCTATCCCCATCTTTGAAGCTACGGGCCAACGTTGGCTTTCCCCACACATACACACACCTACAGGGAGCACGTTGACCCATTCACACAAACCGCCACCTCCCTCATCGCCATCCCTCTCCCTGGGATGTTTTCTCACCCATAGAACAGTCACTAACTTCCTAACTAAAATATGACTTTTCTAATTCTGTTCCCCCAAACAACTGCTAGGATTTCTCTCTCTTTACCCGCTCACATCTGCCAGCTTTTCAGTTCCCCCTTTATGGAGCCTGGAGACAATGGAGGGAAACACTTCAGCTTTCTTTTGCTATCTTTTGTTTTCATTCATGGCTTGGCAGCAGGTGAAGAAACACAGTAAGTGACTAGTGAAAACACTCCTGTGCAGCTACCAAAGGCAATTTCACTTTCTTATCTCTTCCCTCATTTACATAAAGATGCTTTCAAGATCACCTTGTGTTTTCACATGCTGTACCCTTCTTTAAAAGATCCCTATTTTGAGATTCTCATTTATATACGTGTGTACATACAAGTGAAAATCACAGGATCTGCTCTCTGTAAAGAGCCTACTATGCATCAGGTGATTCTTGCTCATTGGCTGTCATCCTTGCAACCGCTCGAGGTTGAAGCTGTCTTTATTTTGCAAATAATGCAGCTAAGACTCAAGGAGGGTAAGTAACCTGCTCAGTGTCACATGCTAGTAAGTGGCAGAACTGGGATTTGGCCTCAGGTCCTCAAAGCTTACACTGTCTCCTTTCCAGCATGTAGCTATGCAGAAGCATCTGGTCCATTGTAGTGCTGTGATTGATGCTGGGTGTATACCAGCGTCTCCAGGACGGTGACTACCAGTGTTCCAAAGGCCCCTTGCTACCTACTGGAAAAGCTGGTGGCCTTAGACCCATTGTACAAAGAGCAGAAATTGATCATTCACCTCGGGCCCCACAGGGAGCCCAAAACAAAGTCTAGACATTCAAGAGGTCCAGTGGAACAGAAAGGGGAGAGCATGAGCTTTGATGCGTGTATACCTGCACCGTTCTTCAGCTCTGTGAACCTGGGCAAGGAACCTAACTTTCTAAGCCTCAGTTTCTCCATCTATATAAAATAGAGATAATGAAAGTCCTGCCTTGTAGAATTACGGGGAAGTTTGGCTGGAACAGTTAAGAATGTGCTCTGCATAGTGCGTGGTACCGAGGAAACCCTCAATAAATGATGGCTGGCATTATCATTAATGCTAGCTGAGGAGTCTTCAGGGAGAGCATTTTATGAATGCTGAAGTGTTCATCTGGTGTCTGCGGTCATTACTCTTCCCAGAGCTGTCCATCCATCTGGTCCAGGCCTGCAGCCCTGCTGGTCTTACCTCATACGCCATTGCTCAGATCTCCTTCCGTGTTCCAGGGGCATGGTTTATTATCAAAGAGACATTTCTAAGCAGCTCACCTGGGAGCCGTGCTGTGCAAGGCAGTTGTAAAGGGAGAAAAAGAAAAAAACTGTACCAAGGCGTAAGCTGAAGTTTATGTTCTTGTGACTTAGCTGGCAAAATCAGAGAAATCATGGTACAAGGTCACCAAACCACATGCATAGCACCTTTAAGCAAAGGAGTTAGCGGCAAAGTTTTGTAATAGAGAGCTGATCCCAAACCACAGGCCACCAACAAGGTTGGCATTAACCTCTCCATTAGTAGCCTGGAAACAGAGGACCCTTCCCATGAATAACAGGCTGCCGTCATTTGGATGCCCAAGCAGGTGCCAGGCGCTCTTCTGCAGACTTTATGTCTGATGTGGACCTCTGATCTTCCCAATAACTAAGTACTGCCGTCATCATAGATGCTATGCAGATCAGTCAGCTGAGGCACAGAGAGTTCGGACCACTGGCCTAGGGCCACACAGAGAGAAAGGGGCAGAACTTCAACCCAGGCAGCCTGGCTTCCGCGGCCATGTTCTAAAACACTATTCTTTGCCTCCCCTTATGAGCTGGGAACGTAATTTAAGACAGCAAGTGGGGTGTTGAGTGAGATCCCAGATGAGCCGCTTTTTGGAAGCCGGGAGTGAATGTACCTGGTGAAAATCTTACCCCTGAACAACACACAGCTCCTTGTGTTTCTGTGAGTACACCTTGACAGCTCCGCCAAGCCAGTCAGTTTCAGCCTAAATTCGGAGACTGTCTGGCTTCTCGCTGTTTTTGTTTAGACTAATACAAACACAGGGCCGACAAGAAAATTAAGGAGGGAATGTGATCCGTCTTCAGCTTTACGGGAAGCAGAAGGGCTGATGAATCGTCGGCTGCGTAGCCTGGCAGCCAGTCTTCCCAACACAAAGTCATTTCTAGAGCCCTTGCCTTCTCTGTTCAGCTGACTCTGATTCTCAGCAAAATCCCCAGTGGTCCCGCCTCCTGCTCTCCCACTAAACTGTGCCCTTTCCATTTGCAGGTAACCTGGACATCACTCCGGACGACCCCCGCTGGATTGGAGCCTGGTGGGGTGGCTTTCTGCTCTGCGGTGCCTTACTCTTCTTCTCTTCCCTCTTGATGTTCGGGTTTCCACAGTCCCTGCCCCCACATTCAGACCCCGCCATGGAAAGCCAGCAGGCCATGCTCCCCGAAAGAGAATATGAGAGGCCCAAGCCCAGCAATGGGGTCCTGAGGCACCCCTTGGAGCCAGACAGCAGTGCCTCCTGCTTCCAGCAGCTGAGAGGTAAAGTGGCTTCATCCGCTGCTGCTCAAAACAGTGTGTGGATCGGGATGGGGGTGATGAGTGAAGGGGTGGCACCCAGAACTGGAGTGCCTGGGGACTTGGTGGAGGCAGAATAATATTGGCTTGCATGACTGGCCTCTACCAGCTGGGCACTTAACTTATTCCTGAGAAGTAAATAACCTGACTTGCTTAACAAAAACAAAAATAAAGTAGCTACCATTTGTTAAAGAGACCCAGTGGTTAATATAGGACCTGACATTTAATAAACATAAATGCCTTTAGAGGGAAGCAAAATATCCTGTGGTGCTCTTTTGAACTCTTTCAGGCCACTTATAAGCACCTGGAAGCAATAAAGGACTTTTGAAGTTGGCTTCCTTTGCCTGGTATCAGCATTCTTTAAAAAGCCACCTCCAGCCGGGTGGCGTGGCTCGTGCATGTGATTCTGGCACTTTGGGGATCCAAGGCAGGCAGATCACTTGAGGTCAGGAGTTTGAGACCAGCCTGGTCAATGTGGTGAAACCCCGTCTCTACTAAAAATACCACAGTTAGCCAGGCATGATGGCAGGTTCCTATAATCCCAGCTACTGGAAAGGCTGAGGCAGGAGAATTGCGTGAACTCGGGAGATAGAAGTTATAGTGAGCTGAGATTGCGCCACTGCACTTCAGCCTGGGTGACAGAGCAAGACTGCATCGCAAAAAAAAAAAAAGCCACCTCCAAAGTACATTCTTCTTTTTTTTTTTTTTTTGCGACGAGATCTTACTGTGTCGCCCAGGCTGGAGTGCAATGGCGCAATCTCAACTGACTGCAGCCTCCGTCTCTTGACAGTCCATGGGTTCAAGCGATTCTCCTGCCTTAACCTCCTGAGTAGCTGGGATTACAGGCATAGCCACCACACCCAGCTAATTTTTTTTTATTTTAGTAGATACGGGGTTTCACCATGTTGGCCAGGATGGTCTCGATCTCCTGACCTGATGATTCACCTGTCTTGGCCTCCCAAAGTGTTGGGATTACAGGCAGGAGCCACCGTGCCTGGCCAAAGTACATTTTAGATTCACTTTGTCCTTCAATTGCCTGCACTAAAGATGAGCGATGTTTTCCTGCAGAAAGAAATACTAACTCAGTCTTAATAATACAGTCACACGTTAGAATGCAGCAAAGCTCTTGCTCTCCTTTTTTAAAGAAAAAAATGTGCAACTGTTCTGACAAAATGGTGAAGCACAAACAGCAATGCAGAATGAGAATGAGAACCCACCACCCTCTAAGTTGTTTCCGCCTTTGGCACAAAATCCTTTAAAGACGAGGAGAATGACGGGGAGCTGAACGTAGCCTGGCAGTCTCAGGAGCTGCTCCTCAGTGGCTGTCAGGCAAGGTATGCGTGGGGTTCCTTAATGCACACGACTCCTTGTTCAGGTCCCCTGAAGTTCCTGCTGGATTTTAGAAATGAGTGGGCTCACGCAGGCAGGAGCAAGGTCAGGCACTACTTCCCGGGGAAGCTGGGAGGCCAAAGGGGGGTGGTGAATCCTCTCTGTGCAAGAATCAGGCACTCAGCCCGGCCAGGCTTCAGCGGCGGCAGACACAGCCTTCCCGTGCTCAATGTAGACGTTTCCTAGCAGTGAAAGTCTGTTTACTAAGCTTCTGTGTAACAGTGTGCACCTTCCATGGAGATGCTAGAGATTCGTGGAGGGAAGCTTGGTCTGCACTGTCCTAGCCCCGTTCTATTCCTCGCCAGCCCTGCAATCATTCACTCCGCCCTGCTTCGTTTCCACGAGTGTAAAACTGTCATAACACAGTTCCTCGCTGACATTGCTGCCTCGAGAATGAAAGCACTGCTACAGAAGACTGTCTGTGAATCGTACCTGTTAGTCCGTGAGGAATCTGAAGATCTTGTGCTATCTCTGAAAAAGACAAATTTAATATCCTAATGTTATGTCAGTTCCATGATGGTTTCTACCAATGCTGGACTGCAGTAGACAAATGTACGGTATTTGGAATTGTCCATAACATTGAAGTCCCAGAATGCATTGGTAGATGAGAAGGTCAGGCAGTGGGTGTCCTCTATGGTTGCGTTGGCATGCTTGGAATGCCCCCTCCCCATGCACATGGGCTTAATAAAATAGGCTCAGTTCCAGCAGCCCCCAGGCAACGGAGGTGCCTGCAGCCCTCCTCCATTCCCCGAGTAGCAGGAGGGTGATGCCTGCTACTCCCCTAATAGAACAGCCATCGACAGAAAGTGTCCCGGTAACCAGACCCCCAGGAATAAATTGGGCAGGTGTGAGAGTTGGGCTTTCAAAGGACACTCTGGCCCTGGGCGACTCCAGCATTTCCAGGTTGCTCCCTATCTCAGGATGATGACCCTGTTTCCCTAGGGCTCTGATTGTAAGAGCTGCACTAGTAATCACTTATCTTTCATCTCTGGGTATAAAAAGATGAAAAAGATATAATGGTGCCATCAGAGAGCTCACCATCCCATATAGGACCAGGCCTCCAAGTCAGCAAAGGCAGCCCAGTGTTTTGAGAACAAGCAGTACAGGTGGTTACAGAAATGCAGCAAAGAGGCAGACAGAAGCCCCTGTCTCCTGGGCCATGCGTCGCGGTGAGGGAAGGGTCAGAGGCAGAGCTGAGCTGAATCTTGAGAGCTGCTATGGCTTCCGCATTCTCAAGTAATGATTCCGTTGCTCATTAACTCATTTGTTTTATTCCATTGGTAGCTACGGACACCCTTCTAGGTGCTGAGCGTAGCCTTGACTATAGAGGTTTATATTCTGGAGCTTACATTCTGCTAGGGTGCAAAAGGCAAGGTCAGTGACAAGGTAGGCAGGCACTGCGTGAGCTGCCACTGAGCTGACCAGCACACAGTCAGGTAGACGAGTCTGGGACCTGCGAGGCCTCATTGATTACAGATTGTGATCTATATACACACAGGCTTCACTTCTGATGGTTAATGATTTTAATTTAGAATTAACAATTTCCAGAGGCAATTGGTCCATAATGGACTAAAAGGAAGAAAGTGCTTCTACAAGACTCCTTAAGAGCCAAAATACAGTGAAAGGAGCTATTATGCTAATAAATTTTTCACGTGCCGGTGCATGAAGTGGGGCCACTGTCATTTACATGATTGATTTCTCCATGTGAGACACATGCTTTTGCTGTATGAGCTTTGCCACCAAAAGCACCATGCAGGGCTACCTGGCATTCCAACACCCTTCATCCAGTTTGCATGCTGGGAAGCCCGTGCTGCCAACATGGTGTGCTGTACCTGCAGTGTGCTACACATTTGTGGGCACAAATAAGCTGAACAGTGTCTCATGTATACATAGAATTGACATTGCTCCTCAACCCTGTATGTTGCAATTTCTCATCCGTTTTGTCTGAGCTTGCAAATGGGATTCTTCTTTGGCCAATAATCTGTGTACCCTGCCATGTTCTGCAACAGCAAAGGCCTCTGAGAAGAGCTGGCATTTCACCAAGAGGAGCCCTTCCAGCCCCTCTCTGGAACTTAAAGAATCTCCCCTGCTCCTGAGAGAGAATGAGGCTGCCAGCTTTGAGGCAGACCCACCTGGGTTAAAATCCATCTCGGCCCCTTCTTAATCATGCTGCCTTGGCCACTCGACTTAACTCCTCTCAGTTTCACATGTAGTGTCCGGTTTAGTCTTTACCAAAGCTGTGTAAGGTCAGTTTCACTGTTTCTGCCTGTCTATGGATGAGGAAACCAAGCTCTGGTGATTGGGGGTTTGGGTCTCCCGTTTGATTTTCAGGGCACTCCCCTAAAAACAGGAGGCTTCAAAGGGATGCTTCCAATAGTGGGCCATCAGTTGGGTTTGCAACCCTTGTCCAAAGCTGAGAGATGGAAAGCCCAGAGGCTTGCTCCAGCATACCTGGAAGTCCCCATCTCATAGCAGCGACTCCATAATCATCTTGCTGTGCAGAAAGCAGATGAGCAGAAGGTTGTTACACTCTAGTATCTCCCTGATGTGGGGGCCTGCTGAGCTAAGGCACATGTTTACTTCTTGGCTGTGCCACCAAATAAGGTTTCCTCTAAGACCTGGCTCTGGTCCTTCTCCTTCCTGACCTCGCAATTTGGATGACCTGTTTTTTACACAAAGCCATGTGTGGGCAAGACTGCACCCAGTGTTCTGAATCTAGCAAATGCTCAGTTTGCAGAACTGCTTGTGAGAGGCTACACCTGGAGAGAAGACATTCAGGGACTGTAATAGACAAATGCATAGAATCATCCTCAGATAGTGTATTAGATCTCACATCCGCAGTTTTGTGCTTCATTGTAAGTTGTCTCCGGCATCTCTTGCCCTGAGGGGCTTTGATGGACATGACCAGGGTCTCTTCTGCAGCTGTATGTCTATCTGCCTCCTCCCTCCAGCTCTGTACAGTCCGTGGAAGACGGTCTCTTGTTTGCTGCTGTTTCTCCCTGGAATGCCCTTCCTCCTTCAGTTCACTTCTGAGCTGGACTCTGTTATCTCCCCAGGAAGTCCCCCAAAGCCCCTCTCTATGTACAAGCCCCCATGTACCCGGTGCTAAGTTAGCTGCATTCCTCCGAGTTCCATGGAATCCCTACAAAGCACCTGTGAACACATTACCATGGCAGTCTTGCTGCTTGTCTGTATCTGCCCAAAGGTTGTGCATTTTCCAGGGACTAAGCTGTAGGTCATCTGTTCATTTCCAATGCACGGAATAGTGCATAGCATGTAGGTGATACTGGTTGAATGAAGTAATAAGTGAATGCTTTCTTGCCAGCATTCATGTATGTATACACGTGGACACATGTGCAAATAGCAGGTAATGATTGTTTTTTAATGCGCTGTCATATTTTATCCCTGTAGCCTTAGGAGGGATTGGTACCATTTACTGATAAGGAAAGTGAGGCTTGTAGATGGAAAGGAAAGGCCTTTGAACCCCGGGCGAAGGCTCCAGTGTCTGTCTTTTTAACCATGGCATTATGCTGCCCCTTCTGACAGTAAACAGACACTCTCTCAAAGAATAAGTGGCATCAGCAGGTGCTAACTGACTTCTTAGCAGAGTGTATTAAAACTCCAGCTGCTGGCTGCAACAGCACACATGTACCCTAAAATGATGGCTCTTCCGACACAGCTGCAGCCTAAAAGGAAGGGAAGAACCACTCCCCACAAGCATTGGCCTGTCCTGACCCTCTGCCAGGTTTTCTAGCTGGGATGAGTGTAACCGCACCAAAGGTTTAACATCCAAAGGGAGAGTCTTGCCTTTGATCGCTGAAAGAGCAGGGCAATCAAAAGCTGAGCACTCTTGTCTCTGAGGGCTTCATGCTGACTGCCAAGTGGTCTCTTCCTGTCCCAGAAAAGACAGCAGGTGCCAGCAGGTGCCAGCTGAGTGGGCAGGGCTGGGGCCTCAGGCTCAGAGTCTTTACAACCACCACCCAAATCTAAGAGATGAGTTATGCCTTCCAGAGCTCTTGTATGGACCTCCCCACAGGTGGCCGATGTGACGGTTATGTTACTAACCTCTGTGCTACTCAACAGGGATCAGGACATCAGAGCTGGCAGGCAGTAGGGGAGACAGGGAGGGGTGAGTGATGTTAAACCAGTTACCCAGATTCCCACGGCTGGGCTGGACCTCGGTCTCCAGATTCCAAATCCCGTGTTCTTTCCACTGTTGGCTGTAAGGGTTCATAAATCGTTCATACCGATGAAAGAGGAGAAAGGGAATCAGCCTGGAGCCCATGTAACAAAGCCCTTCCTGTGTCTGAGAAACTTAACACTTCTTCTCCTCAGCTTGCTCGCCCTCCAGAAGAGGCCATGCAGAGCCCAAGCTCTAGAGAAGGTTCACCTTTTGAGGAATTGGGATCCTCCTGGGTCCTACATACCTCCCCTCCCATCCAACAATGCTGTGATCGTGGAGTTCAGCAGATTTCGCCATCCAAATCTCTCTCCAGCCTGCTCTTGATGTCTGGTGACCTGAGAGTCCTTGTTAACACAAATAAGGTAACACTTCACACCCCAGCATGCCCTGGGGCCTCCAGGCTGTTGTCCACACTGTGATCTTTTCAGAATACAACTGATCAAGTTGCTGCCTCTTGCTTTAAGGGATGGAGGCAAAGTCCTTCCATGGTCTCTGAGTCTCTCCAGCCCTTTCTCATGCCAGTCATGCCCTGTGCCCTCCACACCGGCCTCACGGACCTCTTTTTAGTTCTCCTGATTTCACAGGCTCCTTCCTCCTAGGACTCTGCATTTGTTCCCTCCACTGGAATTCTGATTTCATCTTCAGACATCAGCTCATATGTCATTTCTATTTCTTTCTTTCTTTCTTTCTTTCTTTTTTTTTTAAGATGGAGTCTCATTCTTTCACCAGGCTGGAATGCAGTGGCATGATCTCGGCTCACTGTAACCTCCATCTCCCAGGTTTCAAGTGATTCTCCGGCCTCAGCCTCCTGAGTAGCTGGAGCTACAGGTGCATACCACCATGCCCAGCTCATTTTTGTATTTTTTAGTAGAGACGGGGGTTTCACCACGTTGGCCAGGCTGGTCTTGATCTCTTGACCTTGTGATCCGCCCACCTCGGCCTCCCAAAGTAATGGGATTACAGGCATGAGCCACCGCGCCTGGCCCTCATGTGGCATGTCTTAGGAGCATCTTCCTGACCTCCTGGCAGTGCCCCTTCCAAGGCACATCATGATTTTCCTTTAAAGGTGTGAATAATTTTCCTTTATTCCCTTACTCTGTGAGCTTCATGAAAGCAGGGACTGTAGTTGTTTTTGCTCATGTTCAGGTGCACAGCAGGTGCTCAGTGCCTGCTATTTGACATGGGAAGGGAGTAAATGGATTGTTGCTTTCCCTACAGCTCCCCTGCCCCTATTTCCTCAGGATTTTTCCTGGGCGTGACCAGCCCATGGACGTAGATTGGGCAAGAGCTTCAGGGGTCCCGAGTGCCACTGCCAGCCCACACGGGACTACCTGTGTTGGAGAAGGTCTGCTTCTGGCACCCTGGCTGCTGAATGGTAGAGGATGTGCCAGCCCTGGTGCCAGAGCTGACTTGCCCTGGGGACTTTGGGCTTCCTGTTAGCACCTGCCCATCTTCTGGCAGGTGCTTTGTATCTTGGGCAGGGAGCACATTCACCCCCACCCCACCTCAGTGCTTCCCGCCTTTCAGCAACAGCCACAGGTTTGCCTGGCCACAGGACAGAGCTCATGCTTCTGGCTTCTGCATCTTGGCCTCCTCTATGCATTACCATCTAGCAGTCAGTTTCTGCCACATTTTTCTTAATGAAGACCCTATGCCTTTCAGCATAATGTTATTGTGAGGAGCCTGGTGATCTGAGAATCCTCATTCTGCCGGCTAACCGGCTGAGTGTTTTTTATCATGCACTGTGTCTTCAGACCATGCTCTTCCCGTGTGTGGGTTTCCCATTCAGGTTTCTCTTTCCTGATTGCACGGTGAAGGAGACCCTCTGCCACCATCCCAAACACTTGGAATCTTGTGCCAGGCTGTGGTTTACATTCTGCCATGTCACAGGAGTTGTTTTTGTAGGTCCCTACAGACCAGAGTGGACACTGGCTTAAGTTCTTAACAATGTTAATTGACAGGGGACCTGCTGGGGATAGCACTGGAGGGATAGGTCCCTAGATAAGCTGCAGCTGCACTTCTCAAGTTATTTCAGCAAAGCTACTGAGACAAACCATATGAGGGTGCCTGGCATGATGCCTGGAACTTTGTTGATATTCCTGGAGTGTGTGTTGAATGAAGGGAATAGTTAGAAGGCAGCAATTCCCAATGAGGGTCCCTTGAGCTGCTCAGGGAAAAACAAATCAACAGCAGCAATAACAGAAGGGTGGGGAAATGATTACATGGTCACATAACTTTGGGAATCTGTGTGTTATTTTACCCTCTTTGAGATTCATGTTGTTTGCATATTAAAGGCTCTGAGAAGGTCAGCTCCAAGGAAAGCTGGCTGACTTTGTTTCACTCATTCATCAAACATAGGTGACTCAGAACTAATTTATTCACGTTAACTCTGTGGCCACTTGGCTAATGCTTCCAGAATAAAAGGTAGGAAGGGAAAAGGCTCACAGGAGGTTCAAAGGGATAAACTGAGGACCAGAGAAAGGGGACTTGGAGATGCTAGATTGAAGGATCTAGCATCCACCCCAATCTGGAAGGATGAGCAGGATCCCCGCGGATGGAGAGAGAGGAGCTTTGGGTTGGGGCATGGGGATGAGCAGAGACACATGGGCAGGAACGCCCAAGACATGGTTGGGAGCTAGACATCTGGTTCTAGAAGTCTGGTTCTAGAAAAGCGCATACTAGAAGGCAGGCTAGGGGCCGCTCCCACACCAGCAGTACCTGGTATCTGAAGCTGCTCGTGGAGGCTTTGGCAAAATTATGAATGAGTTATTGAAAGCCTTAGCATTACCCTTCTGAAGCGTCTGGATTTTATCTGAGGAGCCCTTGTTTCCCAGCCAGGAGTTTGAGTCAGCCTCACCTGTGAAGTTTCTTGAACTGCCCTATGTGTGGGCCACAGCCCAGGAATTCTGATTCTGTGGGTAGAGAAGGGGTCCAAGCATCTGGATATTTTCAAACCCCATTAGATGATTCTATGTAAACTCCCAATTGCAAATGAATGCCAGAAGCCATGGGGTTCTTTGAGTGGCCTCCTCTGGGGGCCAACAGATCAGAGGTGGTCCTCCTGCATTTATATAGGCAGGGGACATTAATGCCAGTGGACTCACTCACCAAATAAGCTTGAGGTACTGTAGACTATGGGACCCTCTTGGAGATTCATAAGTGATGTATTAGCACATGAAGGCTCTGAGAAGGCCTGCTTGTTGTAAACCCAACACTTGAGGAAATCGTATCAGGAACTCTAGGCTTAAAGATGATCATTTATATCAATTGGGTATTTCACCCCCACTGTTTCTTTTGTGAATGTCAATATTTCTCTTTCCCGACTTTCCAGGGTGAATGCTCCCATTGTTAGAGTTTTCATGAATGTCAAATGCAGTCAGCCTTGCTGCCGCGGAGGTGGGCCACCACTGTCTCAGAGAGGGTTCTTAGGGGTTCACGTGGAGTAGTGAAAGTGCCTGTTTGCTTACAAAAGACTATTCCCATAGTTCTTTTCTCTCTGCTGCCTCTGACCTGGAAAGACACAATACTGGGTTTGAATAAGATGTTGCTGCCTCCCAGGCTCCTTTCTTCATCTCTGCCACCCTGTGCCGCACCTGAGCTTTTCCAACTTCACACTCCGGAGGGATGGAAATGACTGAAGTGACACCAATTCAGAGCTGCAGCTTGCAGGAAGCTAAGTGCACCTCTGCAGATACTTGCTTTGTGCTTTACACTGGCTAATGGGCAGCCATGTGACTCTTTTTCTCTTGGGCCTTCTTGGTGGAGTTATGAAGACTTGGTGATCTTAAAGGAATCAATAGAATTGATGAGGATTGTCCCAGCCAGTCCGCAGGAAGCTGACATTGGGATTTCATTCTAAACGCTCATTTCTGGTGCTGATCGTTTCTTGTTTATTCATTCAAGCCACAAGCTTTTCTGTGCACAGGGAGCACCGCCCTCTGCCTCCTAACCTCCAGAGGATGGTCAACCTGGTAGCTGTTTCTCTCAAACCTGCACTGAGAAGGTGCTAGGAAGCACTTCCCTGGGCTCCTCAATGGCCCGAGGCAGAGGTTAAGAGGCAGGTTCATCCACAGCAATGAAACCACAGCAGGTCTGGAGCTGGAGCGGGAGGCTGCCCCATCTGGGGCCAGTGTGTGGCACACACTTGCTTCTAGAAGACTCCCAGACACTGCAGCCCTTCTCTCCCACTTGGGCTTTCCTCTACCCCTACCCAAGGGAATAGTTTAGACACCTCCAGAATTGACAGTGTAAATGAAGAAGAGATTGACATTCTGGATTTCTGAACCTATAGGCAAGGAATCATTCACCCTGACTGTAGAAGTGAGCGTCTAGATCTGCCTCCACCCAGACAATGAACCTGTGGAATGTCGCCAATGGTTTGATCATAAGTTTGTTTCTGTTGCCTCAGTTAATGTTTTTTAAGAGGCTATAACAGTTACCCTTCAAGGCTTTGCAATTCGTTCATTCATTTTTTAATTTGTTTATTAGATTCTCTAATCCACCTTGAGTTTGTTAAGCATCTGCTCTTACTGGGCATGGCACCCACATCTAATGATGGAACTACTCTATCCTTGCTCCCAGGTGGCTTCTGGCTTGGGAGAGGAGGAGAACTCAGGCAGTGGCATCCACTAGGGGGCTCAGGCTTGCATGGGGTGCATCAGCAACCAGTTCGGTGGCTGCTAAACTTTCATGCTATTCCATGACACTGTTTTTCCTAGGAGTCGCTCTACCCTGGATTCACACCTGTACTTCCATCACAGTATTTTTCTACTGCATCTTTATTGTTTCTTCCTCTTCCCCCTTTTTGTAAGTTATGATTTGAAGACTTATCATTTATCTCATCTAAGCTCTCCCTGCCTCTCTGTTCTCTTCTGCCTGTGGGTCTCATGTGATAGCAGCTCCGCATTCAGAAAAACAACTTTTATAGATTCGGGCCACTACAAAATACCTGAATGTTCAGAATGTGACTTGGGAGCTCAGGCTGACCTTAGTTCAAATCCACCCTTCCTCACCTCTCAGCTCTGCATTCTTGGGCAAGGTGGAATTTACAGCCTCTCTAAGAAAACTTGGTTTTCTTATGTCTGGAATGATAATGTTAATATGACCTGCTGTTGTGATGATTGTGAGAATTCAATGAAAACCCTTAGCACAGTGTTCCATCAAACACCAGTAACCCAAAAAGCACCGGCTATCATTGTAATTAGTGAGCAGTTGCATGCGTTAGCTTCATCTCCCCTTCTTGGGAGCCATGACAGAGGTGTGTGACAGCAGAGTTGTTAAAGGAAAAGAAAGTCAAGGCCAACTTCAGTAGAGATGAAAAGCAGAAGTACACCGAGAGTCCAGCAGGTACACTGAGCCCCATGGCAACCACTGCCTGGGGCAACTTCAGTTCCTGGGAATTGGATGGGAAAGCAAGGCCATGGGCAAGTCCATTGCTTCCTGACCTGGCCTGCTCCTGGCCCTCTGGAGGCAGGAGCTCTTATTGACCCAGAGATGGCCCAGGAACTCAGCCCAGCCCAACTTCTCCATGGCTGTGGCTGTCTCCCCACCCCCCAATGCTCTTTCCCTTCTCTGCTAGTTCACCAAGCAGCACACACAGACACATCCGCAGCAGGCCTTGTATCCTCACAGCTCCGAGGAACCGAACACATGACAAGGAGCCTGAGGGTTTCTTCCCTGACTTGACCATGGATCACTTCTTTTATATTAATTATTATGATTCTTACTGAGCTCACACCTGTGTGCTGGAGACACTGGGCCACATGCATTATACACTTGGGTCTCATTTCATCTTTATAGCAGTATGTAGGATGGAGTCATTTCCACATCTACTAAGCCTTGAAGCCAGAATTCAAATACCCATTACCTGACTCCTTAGACGAGGTTCTTAGCCATCATTTTATACAACCTAATTCAGCAAAACTTTTCCTACAGTGTAAGTCTACTCTTTCGGCTCTATAATTCTTTCTTCTTTTCATTAATATTTCTCCCTCCCTCTCTTTCCTAGTTGTTTTCCTTCAAGAAAAAAAAGGACTAAGCCCCAGATCCATGCCAGATCTGGTCATTTTCCTCAACCTAAGTGGAAATGTATTATTATTATTATTGCTATTACTGCCATTATTTCTTAGAATGAAGCTGCACCTTTGACTATCAGGAGTAGCCTGCATGCTTAACCTTCAAACCAAGAGCAGCTCAGATGCCAGACCAGAATAGCGTGCTGGGTACAAGCACCTGCTGTGGCAGCAGGTGCCAGAGTTTGAGTTTCCGCTGTGCTGCTCTAACCATGGGACCTTTCTCTGCCTCCATTTTTTCATCTATAGATGGGGAATTTCATAGTCCCAAGATCACATGTTGGTTGTGAGCATTAGGTGAACAGATATCTAAGCATTTAGAATGGCATGTGGCACAGAGGAAGTACTCTGCTGATGTTAGTTTTCATGAGTCCTCCAAAATCTGCCTTTCTTTGTCCTGAAGGACCCATAAGTTTCCAAGAAATCTTAATCCTACAGAAGTATCTTTTGAAGACTAGCAGTAGAAAACCTGTTTTCCCTAGAGATCACTCTCCTGCTGCTGTTTCCAATTTTGTATCATCTTGCTGGTGACAGTGCCAGGCTCCTAATGAGAGTTGAAAAGGTTTCTCCAGCTGGTGAGGCTGCATAATTCAAGCCAGCCTACCTGTCACCTCCAGGTCCCAAGTTCTGAGGCTACATCAGTAGGTGGGGGCTACATAGCTAAGAGAGTCTGTAGATGTTCAGTGGCCTGGTATGGTCTTGGTTCACCAGTTTCTGTTTGTTTGGGCCACCCATTAGCTGCTGCCTCCTTAAAGGGTCAGAATTGTATAGGCTTAACAATCTATTTGAATGAAAAAGCTTGAAACACGGGGTTGGCCCTAGGATCAAGCTAATTAATAGCCCTTCTCAAACTGGGGTTTGGAAGGTAGGCTGAACCTTTGAAAAGCAATCTTCTTTTGAGGGTGCTACAAGTCATTGCAATAAAACTGGGGATGGGAGGAAGGACCTGGAAGGCAATAGCAAACACAAGAGGAAACTATCATTTCTGGAGGCAAATTGGCTTGGTAGAGGGGAAGAAAAATGTTCTTCATGCAAATAAGGCCCACTGAGGCTTCCTTGAGTCAAGTGATTCAGTAAAATGATTCTTAAACCTAATAATTTTTCACATCTAATTCAAGGAGAAATTAGCTATTAGATATTAAGACAAAAACAGGCGGACTCCTATCTTGAGAAGGAATCCTTCCCACTGAAGTGGAATTATCTCCAGAATAATGAAATTGCTTGCTGAAGTAGAAAAGCATTCCATTAACCGGAGTTGCCTTTGTTGAGCGGTGCCTTCCTCGTCGCTAAGCAAATCATGATGACTTTGAACAAAGACAGGGAGACACCAGGACCTACACAGATACTGTGATCAAACCGAAATTGTCATCAGTGTCATTTCTGAGCCAAAGAGCAAAGGTGCTAATCAGCAGATGCTGGAGCCTGGCAGCAGTTTTATTTGTGACCAAGAGTGGCTGTGGTCCGTGATTCTTCAGGAATCCTAGACGCTGAAGATTCTGTACCCTAATGAAAGAAATGAAGGCTGCAGTGAAAGGATGGCAGAGGATCATTTTCCTGGAATGTTCCCAACCTGCCTATTTGACATTGGCAGTGTTTCCAGAATTTAGATATCTTTATTCCAGAAGAATGCTGTGATTGAGAAATGGTGTCATTACCTGCCAAAACGTATAAACTGCCAGAACATTCTAAGGTATTCAGTACCAGGAGGCACCGTGATCACCTGACCTGATCCATACTGTTCTCACTACATTGTGAAACTTGTTCCGTGGCATGACCAACAAGTCTCTTTCCACGAGTACATTACATCATCACAACATGCCACACGCTATAGCAAACCACCTTTCACTGAGTAGTAGTGATTTATGAGGATAGAGTTTTAATATCCCAAGGGGAGTCTGTACATGAAGATAAATGCTTACCTCATTGTCCTCTGTTTCTGCCCAATGAATTCATCTGTATTTGTTGAACAATCCACATTTTAAAATATTTCAGTCAGCATTCCTCTAAATATTTGTACTATACTTTAAACATAATGTGGATTTAACACAGGAAAATTTCTCAAGATTTACATATAGATGTTATAAAAGTAAACACTTCTAAACATTTATTTCAAATGCTGTTTCTAAAACTTCAGATGATTGTAAATGTTTGAAACCCTGTAAAAATAGACAAAACACACACATAAAGGCCAGTATGCTTAAAATCAAGGAGGTTGTAAGTGGATTAATGACATGGACTTAAAGTCATTTTCTTGTCATCTTTATTCTTATTCATACCCTTTAAAAAGTGTTATTTTTATTTGTGCATGGATTTAATCAGAGTTGCCTTTGTAAGGGTCCAGGTATTTTATAAGGAATCACCACGGAACAGCCAAGGCCACCAGCTCTGGTTATCATCTGGCTATGACGTAGGATTCGGTTGCTCAGGCTTTGCCAATTCCAAGCTTTTGGTTCAGTACATTTGTATAACTGAGTTATTTTCGTTATGTCAAAGAACCCTTAGATGCCTGTCTTCTATGTAGATTTTCATTCTTGAAACTTGGTACCATTCCTAGAAATGATAAATTCTTTTTTTATATCTGCCAGTTCTTGACTTATTGAGCTTGTCTGTTAACATTATTAAAAACTTACGCATCCCCTATTATTATTTTATTTAATTAGTTGGGCCGTTTAGAGGTTTGGTCTCCTAGGAGATGAGATTGAGCCTGTATAATTAGCTCTCTTCTTTAGGACAGCTGGCTAATTCATCACCTTGGAATGCAATGTGAGACTCCCTGCCCACCTGTTTATTTTGCATGCCACCATGGCACTGATCAGTTTTTCCTAGAGAGGGGTGTCATGCCTGCCTCATGTGGGACTCTGTGTTTTATCTGTTCTGTTTGCATAGGTAGAAACAAGTAAACTGCATGTCCAATATTCCACATTTTTATGATCACAGCAGCAAAGACTTCTCCTAACTTTATAGTCTCTGGGACACCACCTCTATAATTTTTGCCTTATTTGCATTCCATCTGAACCATTACATACATAAGACTTCTCTTTTTTTTTTTTTTTTTTAGAATAAAAAGAATGAAAGAGAGAAAGGAACAGGAAGAGATTTTAGAAAAAGAAAAGGAGAAAGAAAGAAACAGCAAAAGAAAGAAAAAATGAAAGAGAAAGAGGAAGAGATTTTAGAAAAAGAGAGAAAAGG